>JABUQX010083979.1:0-40000 GCA_015478945.1 Trachelipus rathkii | reverse complement strand
CAAAGTCATTTTGTTTCACCTAGTGTTTAGTCTGTGCAGTCGTGGGCAAGTTATAGTGCTATATGCATTGGATGGGACTAGGTGCGGTTTGGGAGGGTGAAGATATTGTTTGAGAGAGAGAAATAGCATTAGAGGGGTGAGGACTATGTGTTTAGGTAAATGTTGTTTTATGTTGTTGAATGTTTGTAGTGGGTATAGGTAGATAAAAAAATCCTATCTACCTATACCCACTACGTAAAACTCTTTCCAACATAAAAAAACAAACAATTTTAACTTCTAACATTACAAATTTCCAACTTTCTATTCGCATAATTTCTCTCAAACAAGTATCTTCACCCTCCCAAAACACCGGAATGACTAAAGGCATCTGAAGTCCCATCCTAACTGCATACTACAGCTATATACCTTGCCACGACTGCATAACGAGACTACGTTATTTACTAGTTGTGAATAGCAAATGACTTTGACAGGCAGACAAAAACAGGATTTTAGCAGCAAAGATGACTTAATAGATGACAAGACTAATTCCTCTCTCACATATATGAATTAGTAAAAAGTTAATATCATAATGAAAAATTATCACGCTTCTACTATAACGAATTAATGCATCCACCATCTTACCGATCAAACACAAACCCAATCTCACTCCAATCCGTAAACTTCATTATAGAAATACTATACCTCATGCACTGATAATCCACATGCCAACCTATGTAAAGGAACATTTGAAATAAGATATATCCCCGGTCTCAAACAATTTTCAAAATATGCCATTTTCTTCTTAAATGCAGACCTCGGAAATAAAACAAATACAAAACTACACGCACTATAAGAACATTGATAAAACTTACGCACCGGTTTTTAGAAGCATATTTGATCACATAGGACCTGTGGTATACCTGCGCGCTTAACAGCTTTCTCTTCACGACCAAATCTCGGACTTCTGGTAAATATAAAATTCAATATCAAAATTTTTTTCTTTTTTTTGCTAAATTCTTTGAACATACCAAAATTGCACATAAAATCAAGTCATTAATAACCGAATTTGCAACATAGATCCAATTCTGGTACTATAAATACCTATCTAACTTAAATTCTTCTATTGCTTTATTATGATTTATCCGTGATCATTTTAGTTAGGTAGCGGCAATTTTTAAAATTGTATTGTTCCTTTTGTCGGCTCGATCCCGCTAGATAGGTGTGGCTGATCTCACAAACAATATATCTTTGAAAAAATTACACCAAATAAAGATAAAGTGCAATCAATATTGCAAATTACACAAGACTCATACTAGAACTAATTTTAAGTATATTTGGGAAATCATAAAAATCTTGGTGTGGCCACGTGGTAGCAACATTACTTTGACGTAAAATAGACTATAGTCATGCGGCACCCAAGTGATAGAGGTAATAGTAGGGAATAAAAATGGGAATGCGATCTCGTCCTCAGCTACCTGCCGAGCAACGGAAATAGTGAGTCACGCTAGTCCGCTGTGAAAATTCGGTTATTATTTGAGCTAAGGGCGTCGGTGATCACCAGTATGTTGTGTGAACTGATACAGAAAAAAATATAGAAAATTTAAGAAAATCTTGGCCAATTCACAACTCCCTGTCATGCAATCCATCATAATCTTGTTGGCTGATTGCTCTGATTTACTGCCTCGGGCATTTATTTTACTGGGTGGTGCTTCGTCTGTCTTTAATGTATTTACGGAGCACAAGTGTTATGAGTTTAATCCATTCCTATCAAAGATCGGTAAGTATCATTATGTGAGTAAGTAGTCTCAATATTAATAGTTATATAGTAAAATAGATGGTGAGTGATAGCGTTGTGGTATACGTTACTCATGTATGAAAGATTTTCTATATTTGCAATATTAACCAACATCACAAATGATTAAAGAAATGTATATAACCACAGTATAAAAACTACATGTGAAAACCGACGCTAGGGCTTCGCAGTCAGACCCCATTCCTCAGATCTCCATGAGAATGAAATGTAGCAGACATACTCACGAGTCAGCTATCACTTTAACAATAAAAGTAAAAATCTGATTGAACTAAATTTGGTAATTCTATATAACAAGAATCCTGGAAGATATAGTATTGAAAATTAATCTAGCTCTCAGAATTCACTATTTATTTCAGCTCAATCTTCATGTTCTAGTCACAACTGATTAACACACATCAATGAGTAAACTCAAAAGCTCATATATGATTATGAATCCAGCACAACACAGAGTCGCCAAAGACATGATTGTAGCAACTCAGTAAGTGTCGAGTGAAATTAAGATGAAAGAATATGTCAATAACACCTATTCATGGAGTCTTAGTGGGAAGTATTAATTATATGTGTATCTACGTTTTTAGATCTACCTAAAGTGTAACCGAGTGGTGAAACTGTAATATATTAAATCAATACAAATTTGACCAAATATCAAGTGTAATCTTATAGATTACTCACATAAATATATAATGTAATTACAAAAAAAAAAAAGCAAAGTAATTGCAATATAAATATCAATATAGTAATGTATAAATAAATATATAAAAACTTTTACATCTATATTGTTTGTAAAAACAACGTCATTAACTAAGGGCCGTCATTTTGTACATCAAGGATGAGCAACGTAAACTATGCGTTTAGTAAATAACTAACGTCTATATATGAGACGACACCAAGATTGGAACAAAATATATTTAGATCTAACGATAGGTAAAGATTTATTAATCTCTATAATTAATAATATAATTTAATAAATTTATCCCTATTAATATTCATTCTCCATCGTACTACGATAATAAATGAGGGATTCATGAAATACATAAATAATATAAGCAAGACTAGTAATAGATGGAGTGATACACTTGTGAGTTCAGGAAATAAACTATGTACGTGATTCTGATAATCAACAGTGCGTCACAGCCAACGAGATGATAAGCGGAAAGAGGGATAAATGAACCGCAAAATGGACAAGCAGGGGAGTTGTCCCTCGCCACGAAATAGCAGTGTGTCAGACTGGAATGCCCAATACGGAAGCGAGTCAGGATCACTTCCCCGTGGAGACCCCGCCAACACGATAATCTTCAGTTCAGAATCCTGCCAGCATGTGAGAAACACCTGTCGAAGAAGAGAATAGTAATTAGTGGCAGGAAGGCATCCTGTTTGCAAGGTCGCAGGAAGGTATAAAATGCAAGTTGTATTGGAGGAAGCAGCGTGGTAAGCTGCTGCCTGTTCGCTTTCTTGGACGCCCACGTGAGATGGGATCTAACAAAAAGTTCTTTTTTTGTGAATGGAGAAAACACAGGAACTTCGGGATAACGGGTTTCTAGTAGATCGGTCTTTTAGGATGGCCATCTTTGAATCAGAGAATATGGTGAAGTGTTACGTGCATGAAGGCCAATATCTCTATTGATCGCCAGAACCATCGCCACCAATTCCTCCGTGAACGTTGATGAACAAATGGGGAAAGAGTGGGTTAGTGCAGTCTGAAAAGACAGCCGCTGCACCCACCCTTCCATCCCTCCTTGAGTCGTTTGTATAAACACACACTGAACGGAAAGGTTGGAGAGGATTGAAGCTCTCAATTGAACCGGGTGGGCCGGTCTTAGAGATGACGACATTGGGCACATCGTAAGGGGTGGATATTCCCAGGGTGCAAAAATCGCCATAATCAAAAGATATCACAGCGTGAAGAGGAATTCGGAGATACTAAAAGATGGAAGTCACCGCCAGTGCAAATGGTCTTTTGATGGACGTAGAAGTATCCTCTCAATAATTTGAGTCATAGCAGATGACGACGGTGTCTGAGGTCGAATATAAAGGAAGCACATAAGCTCTCTCCGTAGGGACAGGGGCATTATTCCGGTTGCCACCTCCAGACTTTCCTTCGGGGAATAATCGAAAAGTCCTAGTAGCTATCCGGAGATCCTTGTTTTTGACAGGGTCGAGGTGCATATTGGATGGAAAAATCCGTTCTTAAACAGCACCATCGTACTCTAATTTGGATCTCAATATCATTATAAATAGCCGAAAAAAGTTTTATAGTCTGCACCCCACGACGTAGAGAAGAGGTGGCGTAAAAGATCCAACAAGCGATGGCAGCTGACTTTTAGATTAATAATATGAGGAAGGTGCGTGAGCCGATCGTCTACTACCATTCCCAAAAATCTGACCTGTGGCTCCATGATGATAGGTAAATCATATAGTGTCAGCACCGGAGGCACCACACCCTCACATCTCTCGCCCATCTGGCGGAAAAGCATTACTGACGTCTTCGTGGCAGAAAATCGAAATCTCCTGGAATCAGATCATGATGTAACCTTGTCGATGGCCAATAGTAGTGGTTTCAAGCATGGAAGTTTAGCTCCCGAAACGTACATTGCGAGATCGTCCACGCAGAGTGAGCACAGAACGTCACAGGCTTTCAAGTGAGGATGAGATTAATTCAACAGGAAAACACAAGAAGTATGGAAGGAAAATTCCACAGAAACATGAGGTGGCAGGAAGAAGGATAGCCCAAGCAAGGATACTGAGCCTGGATGGTTATCCAATATCAACACAAACCATCTGCGCCATACACAGCACCCCTTGTGGGGCTACGCCAGGGGCCGTCGTAAAGGTGGGTGGTACGCGTGTGATTAGAGGCTCCCTCGATGCATCTTGCTCGCGCGGTCAAACCTTATAGAAAGCAAGATAGGCTACCAAAACATCGCGCCGCAAAGATAGAAGGTGTAAGTGCGGAACTGGAAAGTACAGAACAGTTTTATAAGCCTTTTGGCCCTTTGGACTCGACCCTATCCAAAAGCCGGGTGGGAAACCAGAGCCCCCCACCAGTTATGAGAGCAAGTAGCTCCATACCAAGGGCGGATGAAGGGCCCCTTTATAGCTGGAAGCAACTGAGAAGTGGAAAAAAAAGTCCTCGCAGTCTAAAACAAGAACTCCAGTTTCTATTGAGGCCGCCCCCTAGGCAAGCGGTCGTTTTTGTGATGTGAAGGTTTCCAAAGAACATTTTATTGTTATGTGTAAGGCCCAATAGGAGTTCTAATATTGTCCACAGGAGAAAACGAGAGAACGTTCGCAAAGAGAATAGGATAGTGTTGAAAGGTGTCTTTAGAGAGGGAGAATTTGTAGAAGTTTGGGTTTTGTATAAAGAATGGAATATTCACAAGGTGAGAAAGACCTCCCTTTGTCCCTTCTCAATCTTCGGTTTTTTTGCGTTGTTCCGTTTACTACGAGAAATTCCATTCCAGGGGAATCAGCTGGATAGAATATCGGGAAAGATTTGAGACGAGAGGTTCAATTTAGAAGTAAATAAGAGGAGCATGTCCAATTGGAAATGACGTTGAAGATGTAAAGGGTTCGTATGTTTCATCCCGTCATACGAGTGGATGAGAGTAAGAATGTGGCAGGTGAGAAATCAAATGTAAAAAGTATAGGAATAATGAAGTAGGAAGATAAGACAGAAACCCTGAGGATATTCATCACTATTGAAATAGAAACGAGAAGAAGCAAAGTCTCCTCCCATTAACGCAGACCGATATTGAGTCGATTTTGAAAAGAAAACTAGACATAAGTAAAGCAAAAGAAGAGGAGGAAATACCCAAAAGGCAGGGAGCTTGAGAGCAGCGAACCGCGTGGCCCATACCCGGTCAAATGCGTTGGATATGTCAAGCGCCACCACGCACGTCTCCCCGTAGCTCCTGAGGGCCGGAAAACCATAGATCAGTATAGATAGGAAAGTAAAATATCCGCCAGTCAGACCTCGAGCGCCACAAAAAGCCGTATGGCGAATCGGAAAGAAAGTGGGTATGAGATATTCCAGAAATGATTTCTAAGAAATGAGAGTTGAGAATGGTTCCCAAAAAAGATCTAGAATAGAAACAGTGGAGAGCTAAATAGGGCGATCAGTTAGAAAAGATCAGAGCGGCTTTCCTTTTTTTCGGAATAGGTTGGAACATGTGCGTGCTTCCAAGCACTGGAGGGAGGTATTAAGTATTTGAGACAGTAGAGAATATCAGTTGAACAAGGGGCCGGGGTAAGCCACTGATAAGCATCACTTCCTCCAAATCGGGGAGGAATGCCATCCGGCCACCCGCCTTCCAAACATTCCATAGATTTCAGGAGCCCATGCACCCGATCAAATGTAATCATCAGGCATAAGGGCCATAGGACGCCTGAGAGAACGAAGATGGAGGATGAGGAAATGCCAGAATCGTCCAGTTCAGGGTTGAGTTAGAGAAAATATGGAGGTCCCCGCAGAGTGGCCTTGTTTCAAGTTGGAGAATTACAACAGAACCATCAGAGCGAATAAGAAGGAGGAAAGACAGATTTTACAGAAGTTGTTAGAGAAATTTTTGGCAAGGCAAGAGCCCAGAAAGATTTATCAGTAGGAAGAAGTCAAAGAAGGTTTAAGTGCCACTTTCCGTGTTGATGAAAGCCCGTATTTTAGGAAATGACAATAATATTTTTTCGAATAAAAGAATGCTAAAAATGAAAAGTTAAAAGCAAGAGTGATATAGAACGAGAAATTTTGTTTCCACCCCGATACTCCACTTGTCTCATAGGCCTGGAGATGGCCAGAAGAGCAAAGCCAACGAGTTCGAACCCCATGTGATTATGAGGAGAGAAAATTTAGTCGAAAGAAAGGAATGAACCTGCTCAACCCATCTAATGAATTACATGCTCCTCACCCCTTATCGGCCAAGAGGTTCGGAAGCGTCACCAGAGACAAGCAGTCATTCCACAATTATAGTTTGCGTAGAAGCAACGCAAGGCCCGCCCAATTCCAGCCCGATCAGTAAGTGGCCAAAAAAACGGGTCGGCAGGATGAAAGGCTGTTTCTGGTAGAGAAGTAAAATTAAAATTGAAGAGATAAGGTTTGTGGTCAGATTGATCCGATGAGGAGCGATAAGTGGTGTATTTAAAGAGAGAAGGGCTAGTGGTGAAACCAAGGTCAAGTGTGTTCAAGAAATTGTTGGGGTGATCCGGAATGTGTTGTGGGTTTCTTTAATTCGTTTGCTCCAGATCGTTGAGAAATGCTGAATGATTCGGCTTCCTCCCCCCTATAATCAGTATGAGTGGATAAAGCTCTCGGTTACTGTTAACTCAGCGAAAGCGGAGTCCATGCGGTGATCCCGCTGAGGAGAGTAAAATTTCTGTTGACTCATATAATTCTTTGGGGGGCTTGGTCTGGTTGAGTAAACTCAGCAAATTTGGGATTCGGAACCGGGAGCTTAAAAGCTAAACTTGAAAAGAAGTTCTTTTGTTGGGAACGCGTGGATGGCTTCGTGGGATAGAGCTCTCGGTTACTGTTTTCACTTTTAGCGGACGCGGAGGTCCAGTGTTGCGCACATCCCGCCTGAAGGAGAGTAATAAATCCTCCTGTGACTCATTTAATTCTTTGGGGGCCAAGGCCTTTGAGTACTCATCAATTATGGGATTAGAAAACCGAGAGCTTTAAAAGCTATTGCTTGAAACTTTCTTTTTTGGGAATGTGGATGGCTTAGTGGATAAAAGCTCTCGGCTGGCACTGTTCACATCAGCGACGCGGAGTGCCAGCGTCGTATCCTGATATTTTTGACAAAATATTGCTGGTAGAAGCTTATGAAAATTTGAAAAGAAAATTTTCAATTGCTTTTTTTTGATTTATAAATTAATGAACTTCTTATAGGTCATTTATGGTGAATAAAAAGGATGGTTACTTTGGCGCAGTCAGGGGAAACGATTTTCCTTTCCTTAAATTTTGTATCTCTTCTTCATGTAGGGTTGCAAGACATACATAGTGGTAACTTTTCTGTTAACTAGACAACTACCTCCAACATGCCGAGATAATAAGTGTGTGAGAAATACATACAGTACATAATATAGTATATATATATATATTATATATATATATATACTATATATAATAATATATATAATATATATATATATATAATATATATATATATAATATATATATATTATATATATATATATATATATATATTATATATATGTATAATAAATAAATAAATAATAGTAATTTAAAAAAAATATATATATATATATATATATATATATATATATATATATATATATATATATATATATATATATATATATAAAACAATATATATTATATATATACTGAATAAATGCTACTCATTTTACAGTCACTTTTTATCTATACCCAACACGATCTTGGAATGCTACAAGAAGAGCTTCAAAAACCGAAGTTTGATAATAAAACTAACAACACAATCACTAGATGGAAGAGTAGGCTGCAAATGACAGCGCACATTAGGTTTGAGGGCGAGTTTGATTATGCTTGAAAGTGCAATCTCGAAAATAAATTGAAACGTGTTAACAAACAATGATTGGATCATTATTGCAAATGCTACTGAAGTTCTACACACCATATGGGAAAATAACTGTTACGAATCCATTGTAAATGTTATTCCACAACTGATATTATTAAGAACAGACTATATATAACATATTGGTAGCCAATATGTTATGAATCATGCTCTAAAACAGATATATTTCGAAATAATACCTTAGTAAAAGAGACACTTAGAAGATAATTGGACATGAAATTGTAAAGCTGGTATTTAGAGTCGCACCCAGTTTGAAAACTACTGGAAAATGGAAGCTGTGTTTATGAATTGAATCTTGAGAACTGAGAGAAAACCATTGACGGTGTGGTGAAGAGCATTAAAATCACCAAAAATTTAATTTCAGAGAATGAAGAAGGCGAGATGATATATTCCAGACCCTAAAGCAATTCATATTATTAAAGTTAACACCACACTAACGTTCAATTCGTAATCTGCTTTTCGCATTTTTGAACCTATAAATGTTTTCAGTTTATGAAAGAGGAAACCCAAAGTTCGAATAGTTTCGAGCCAAAATCGACAGGCGGCGCATCCGCAAACAAATGTTCCCTTTAGGTTGCTTCTTGATTACATTAAATGCCAAGGATAAGACATCCAATACGTATGTGGAAAGTTGGTAAGCGATTAAGCCAATACAATTAGTTAAGATTTGAAACAGCACAACACCTAGAGGGGCGAGGCATGTCACGCGATCTATTTCGAATTGTTCCACTTATTTTGTCCACTGATAAAGAAAGTAAGTACATTTTCCACCAGTTATTTTTATATGTTCACTCTTTGTAAAAAAGAAAATAGTAAATAATGAATATCCGTAAATGCTTAATAAAGAATCTGTGAAAGATAGAAGTTCTCTTTTGGTATCTCTTAAACTTAAAAAATCAATTCCAGCAACAAGTTTCGTGCCACGTTAGGGTTCCACTTAGGATTGCACATAGACTAAAACCTTTAGTAAATATATAAATAATAATATAGTATACTATTAATATATATATATAATATATAATATTAATATAATATATTATTATAATAATATATATATAATATTATATATATAATATATATATATAATATACTATATATATATATATATATATATATAAATATAATAATATATTATATTATATACCATAGATGTATATAAGAGTGTAAATATAAAAATATCTATATATATTTTATTATAACATAATATATATATATCTATAATATATATATATATATATATTATCCTATATATTATATATATAATAAATTATATATATATATATACTTTAGAGTGCTGCCTCCGAATTGGTGGAGTTTGGTATTGGGGCACATAGACTTCTCCTCCTTTCATTAAATTCCGCACTTCGCGGCTCTGTATTCCTATATTTTAAAAAACTTGTTGAATATCACCTCTCTCCTCTGATATTACCATCAATATTCCTTTACAGATAATTGGCCTGTTTGAATCCCTTGTGGATGGGAAACCCAATTCTTGTTCCACAGTCTTAATTCTTCTATTCCCGCAACTTTCAACCAAAGGAGGTTGTTGTGGCATAATGTACGGAAATGTCGTTCTCCGCTCTTCGACGTCCTCCGATTTTTATATATATATAATAAATATAATTATATATATATAATATAAATATATATATATATATATATATATATATGATATATATATATATATATATTGTATAAATATATTATAATATAATATATATATATATATATAATATATATTATATAAATATATATATATATATATATATTATATTATAATAGTTATATTATATTGCACAAAATAACTATATAATAATATTATATATATATATATACTATATTCTATATATAATATATATATATATATATATATATAATATAAATATATATTAATATATAATATATATATATATATCTATATCATAATATATATATATATATCCACCTTCTGTCCCTGGGGTAAAGGTGTGTGACATGCAACAGGAAACAGAAAAAGTAGTAAAAAGATATGACACAAGTCGAAAAGAAATCCCCACCTTACATACCCCCTTTTACATAACCTATTAGTGAAGAAACTCGTCGCAAGTCCAGGAAAAATCCACGCTAGAGCTTCACACGGGACCGCCGGACGGCAACCCTCACTAGGGCATCCGTCGTTAACTGTGGGGTTCAAATCCCTTGGCAGGAGGCCTCACCATACCCCCTCACAACAAAACCCTGCCTTCACTCACTCCTATTATCACCTTTCTTCTCGCCTCTGTCAAACTCAAACATTTCTCTCCTATAGGCATATCCTTTTACTGACTCAATCCACTTTTCTTACCGGTCTCGGCAGCCGGTTTGTTCCCAACAACACCACCACTAATATCATCAGCTTTAAATAAACCCGACTATCATCCATCCTTTCCACAGGACACCAAACCTTCTCATCGTCTCTTCAAGTATTCCTCATCATTCTATCTCCTTTTCCCCTCCACACCATACAAACTTCCAATAATACGTTCTTCCTCCATTTTAATCAATTTCCCTTCTAACCCCCTAGCACGCCCCTAAATTGTCCCATCTGCATAATATTTTAGTTTAGTTCTCTGCTTTGTTGATTCCTATCCTATACTACACATGACTAACTAATAACAGTTAAAAGTTCAGGGTAACAATGCATACCCTCAATGTAGATCCTAGCTGCACTCAAGACTTAGTCCCTTTACATCCACCCAATGCATTTAATTGCACAGACCAACCTTCCTCCCATTCTAACTTTTCCGCTACTACGCTCTGCATCATACGTTCGTTTCCCTTTCATACAACATATATCTTAAATTATTTAAACTCAGACACATGTTTCCAGCTGCTCACACCAATCTAACATAATTTCGCTCCTGAAAAAGAGTCTCTTATAACTCTGAACGAGTCCTCACACTGGAAGATCTACGGGTATATTCGAGAACCCCCGCGGGTACAAAAAACCCGCGAAATCTCTAAACCAATCCCTCTCAAAAATCTCTTCGAACTAGCAACAACACCAAAAATCAGCCGCATATCCTAGGTAGATCACCCCTCCACTCGCTTCTCATTCTCGCATCATCTCCCTAACCCATCTCCTACGTACCCCTAACCTTAGTTTCTTCCATAACCCCATCCATATACAATTTTAATACACAAGGAGACATAACAACACATCCGTAAGCCTCACTCGCTATATATATATATATAATATATTATATATATATAATAGTATATATATAATAATATATATATATATTATATTATATATATACTTATATATTATTATATATTATATATATATTATATAAAGGAAAGGAATAAAAAGAAAGAATGATGAAAGCACATCATATATAAAAAATAGGGGTCCGGAATCTGAAGGGAACTTGAATGGAACAAAAAATTAAATTCTATGTATTTTGCCTAAAAGTCTGAGAACCGATCGAAAAGAGCCAGAACGCACGTCCATAATTGAAGGCAGGTTTTCACCAATACCAAAATTTACAGGATTTTTCCGATACCGATACTATAAAAAATACCTAATGCCGAGTACCGATTACAAAAAAAACCGATACGATATCGAATAACGGTACTTGGACCCATCCATAATTATATAGTATATATATATATATTATATAATATATATAATATATATAAAAATATACTAATAATATATATATATATATATACATATTATACTATATATATACTAATATATATATATATTATAATATATTGTTTTGGTTTTTAATTGTTTAGCAACCACTCACTGGCTTGGGCCTTTTTCCAAAAGATGGGAAATAAAACATGAAGGGAAGTTACCCACCCATCAACTTGCCCTAACGCAAATTTCCATCAGGGTGGAACAGCCGTCGTCGTGGTCTTAAAGGGGAGAAATTGAAAATACAAACAAGGAAAAATAGATGAAGGGAAAGAGTTCGGACAGACAAGATTGGCTGGAAAGGAAGTTTTTCTAATACTCCACACAATATTCATCGTAAGAGGAAGGGACCTCTTTTGCGCTTCCAGTTGGGTGGAAGGAATGCGATTGGCAACTCCCGAGCCCCTGCGTTGTAATCTTGTTAAGAAAAAGAGATTAGTGCGGTCAATGTCACACGTCGCAAATGAAAAGAGGGGGTCTAAGGGAGTTTGAAAAGTAAGAGAAAAGTTTTATTAACCTTTTTTGCCTTGTCCTCAACCCCTCTATCCCAGTAAGTGGAAACCGGAGCCCCCCACCCCAAATGGTGAGAAACAGTAACTACTATACAGGGGCGGATTAAAGACCCCTTTGTTAACTGTAAGTAACTAAGCAGGAAAAAAAATATATTCACTCAAATTAACAGAATTCCGCAGCTGCTTTGAGGCTACCTTTTATCAACCCATTGTGATTTGAATAAGGTTTACAAGAACCAAGGTGTTGATTAAGTTTCAAGGTTAAGGAATATTTATATTGTTCAGGTGTACACGGTAAGAACCATCGAAAGGGTCCTAGGATGTTGGATTAAGGTAGAAGGCAAGATGAGAAAAAAGTTGAGGCTTTTAAAAAGAGTAGAATTCACAAACCTCTTCATTGTTTTTGTCTGGGTCAGAACTTTAAAGTATGTAATAAATCATAATATTTTAATCCTGCAAGAATTATAAGTGTAATTGTTAACAGAAGATTGTTTTCATTAAGTTAAAAAAAAATATATATTTGACTATTAATAGAAAATATCTATATTTCACTTAGTTCCAATTTAATGTCAACTGAAATCCTAAAACTTGCAAGAACCATAACAGAAGAATAGAAGTGATAGCAAGATAGCAAGAGCAGGTGGTTATGGTATTTAGTTTAGGAACAGATAAAATCCTTGGTAATTTTATTGAAAATATTAATCTAATTAATCAAGATTTATTTTGTAACACTTTATGAAAATAAATATTGATACGTAGATTCATTATTTTTGAATTTTTGACGAAAATTTTTTTTTCTAAAATAAAAACATATAAATTTGAGAATGTAGTTTACATATTCAGATTGATTTTCGTGTGAAATATACAGTGATAAAAATATAAAATTAAAATTGAGACTGGTTTCGCTCTTAACTTTAAAGGAAAGTTCTGCAGTGAAAATCGAGATTCATTATCAATCATTTTATTTAGTTTCTTGATTAAGATATACAGATGATCATTTTAATCATAAAAAGTGCATCAATTTGAAGCAAGGTATTCTGAAAATTTTAAACAATTCACTTTTTAAAACAATCACAAAAATGTAACGTAAGATACTACAATGACAAGATAAAGATTAGTAAAAACAAATAATTTAAAACATATATCTAAAACAACAAGTGTATGATAGTACTATTACAGTTGTGAGCTAGAATAAACAACAGTAGTATATTCAGTCAGATTTTGCTTCATTATTACATGAAGGAGTGCATGGGTTAAAGTTACGAGTACCTCCAAATTCACATTTTTCTTCGGTTCTATTAAAATACTGTCCTTCTGGGCACTGATATCGGTTTTCTTTCTTAGGATACCCTTTCTCCTCACATAAATAAAAACTTCTGCAATCATAAGGGTCCGCAATTTGAGAATACCTTCTATGACAGTACGCAGTACATTCATCACAACATGTACAGCACAAAAATTTGTCATTTTGACAAATAACTCCATCAAAATACGGATCCTCAGGAGGACATTTTGTTTTGACTTTAATATTACCTGGTGAGCATGTATAAAATACTGAACAATCTTTGATATCGGCAATTCTTTCATAGTGATAATTAGTACATTCTCCATTACAAACATGAACGCATTGGTGATCACAATAATGAATTCCCCAACAATCTCCCGACATAAAATTATCGTCACACTCCAATGGTACATCGGAAATTCTGCTAACTTCTTTGGAATTTTTTAAACAAATAAAATAACTATGGCAATCTAACGGGGCTTGAGTCGATGCCACTCACAAACTCACTGACCAATCCTCATTAATCTATCATTCCTGCCTGAAACTAATATCTGCAAATAATAACATCATCACTAACAATAAT
Source organism: Trachelipus rathkii (assembly GCA_015478945.1). Lineage (NCBI taxonomy): Eukaryota > Metazoa > Arthropoda > Malacostraca > Isopoda > Trachelipodidae > Trachelipus > Trachelipus rathkii. The sequence continues at coordinate 25,595 of JABUQX010083979.1, read as the reverse complement.
ACACACAACAACACACAACAATAATAAAAATAATAATAATAATAATAACAATAATAATAATAATAATAATAATAATAATAATAATAATAATAATAATAATAATAATAATAACAATAATAATAATAATAATAATAATAACAATAACAAACAACAACAACAACAACAACAACAACAATAACAATAAAAATAATAATAATAATAATAATACAATAATAATAACAATAATAATAATGTAATAATAATACACACACACACAACACACACAACACACACACAATACTAATAATAGCTAATAATAACAATAATAATGTAATAACATTAATAATAACAACAATAATAATGACAACAACAAATAAACTGCCATAAATTACTACACAATATTGGTCCATCTGACCACATTATTATTAAATTCACACACATTGTTATTTACACACATTAAAAACATTGTTATTATTACACACACACATTATTATTATTATTATTATTATTAAAATTATTGTTGTTACTATTGTTATAATTTCATTGAAAACTATTTAATACTATTATTAATAATATTCATATTATTATTACACACATTATTACATACACATGACACACACACACCATGAGGAGATTATTATTGGCTATTATTATTACACATACCATAAGTAGTAGTAGTAGTAGTATAATACACATACATACACACATTACACATTACACACACATTAACATACACATTAATAATAATAAAACCACTACTACTACTACTACTACTACACATACAACTACTACTACTACTACTACTACTACTACTACTACACATTAATATTTACATATTACATTATATATTATTACACATTATTACATATTAATAATAATATTACACACACACACCATCATCATCATCATCATCATCATCATCATCATCATCATCATCATCATCATCATCATCATCATCATCATCATCATCATCATCAATACTATTATTGTTATTATGATGAGTATCATTACTACCATAAAAAAATTATTATTATGATTATTATCATTATCATTATTATTATTATTTCATTATTATTATCATTATTATTATTATTATTATTATTATTATTAATAATAATAAAAAAAATAATATACATACACACAAATACACACACACACACAAACAATATAAATATATATATACACATTAATAATATTACACATAAATAATATTAATATAAATAAATAAAAATAATTATAATAATTATTATTATTATTATTATTATTACATATGATTATTATTATTATTATTATTATTATTATTATTATTATTATTATTATTATTATTATTATTATTATTATTATTATTATTATTATTATTATTATTATTATTTTTACACATTATTATTGTTTGTTTCTTACGTTATTATTATAATTAATATTTACATATTATTATTATTATTATTATTATTATTATTATTATTATCATTGATTTGATCGACGGATCCTGATCCTGCCGCCGCCGCCGCCGCCGCCGCCGCCGATTCGGTTCATCATCCATCGCAGTATTACGACTATTTTCGTCATTACTACTAATCACTATATTTATTATTATTATTATTATTATTTTTAATTATTATTACACTGGTCAACAATGATTTTGGAACTAAAACGGGAATAGGTGTTCTATGTAGGTATAGTTGTCCTGAATGCGATGATGTAGTCGAAAATGACGTATCACGTCACAATTGTCTGTTATGAGTCATTACTGAGTCATGTTTGAACACGAAAAATCGTGAAATTATATAATGTTCTCGCTGAGAATTTTGTAGTATGCTCGCAGTTACAGAGTTGTTGTGTGTGTTTTTATTTTTTTTATATATATATATATATATATATATATATATATATATATATATATATATATATATATATATATATATATATATATATATATATTTTACAGCGCATTAATGTTAATTTAGTTTGTTCAGATATATATTTAAAAAGTATGAGTACCAAACGTGTTTGTGTAAATTCTCCGAATGTCTTTGCTACGTATGTGGAGAATATACTACGAAAAGTCAACGGAAACCAATCACTCAATTGTTTAAAACGGCTTATAAACATTATTTTAAGTGTGCGTTGGGTGACCAGGATAAGCCATGGGTCCCACACATAACATGCATTAGATGTTATGTTAAATTAACCCAGTGGTTAAAAGGTGAAAAAGCGCATTTGCCCTTTGGAGTGCCGATGTATTGGATGGAGCAAAGGAATCATATACAGGATTGCTATTTTTGCTTAACAAATGTATGTGGCTTCAATTCAAAAACTAAAGCAAACATTGCCTATCCGACAATTAACTCAGCCAGGAGACCAGTCCCCATAATGATGAGAACCTATCGATTCCTATAGCACCAGCCTCTTGGAAAGAGGTTCCTGACTCAGATGAAGATTTGTTTGACTCTAATGCTGGAGCATCGGGTTCTGCAGATATGCCATGTATCCCAGACGAATCAAATGCAACACCACACATGATTACGCAACCGGAACTAAATGATTTAGTACGAGACCTGTATTTGTCAAAACAGCAAGCTGAAATCTTAGGGACCACGCCTGTGGAGTGGAATTTGAAAGATCAAAAGGTTAATATTAGAATATATAGAAATAGAAACAGGAATTTAGAGAAATATTTTACAAAGAGTAACTTAATATGTTCATGTTCCGATGTTAATGGACTTATGCGTGAGTTTGGTATTCCGTATTTAGATGGTGAATGGCGTTTATTCATAGACGCTTCAAAAACTAGCCTAAAAGCCGTCTTATTGCATCAAACAAGTTTCCCTCAATTTCTGTTGCGCATGCTGTTGAAATGAAGGAAACCTATGAAAGTATGTCCGAAATATTGAAGGCTATTAAATATTATGACCACACATGGCTTATCTGTTGTGATCTGAAAGTTGTTCGACTCCTTCTTGGTCTACAGGGAGGATTCACCAAACACTGTTGTTTTTGTGTTTATGGGACAGCCGGGATACTAAGCAACATTACGTACGAAAAACATGGAGAGAAAGAGATACATTTACCCCGGACAAAGAGAATGTTAAGTATAAGCCCCTTGTAGATCCTAAGCGAGTTATTTTACCACCATTACATATTAAACTTGGATTGATGAAGAATTTTGTGAAGGTCATGGATAAGGAAGGAGATGGATTTAAATATTTATGTGACGTTTTTCGTGGCTTAAGTAATTGAAAGAGGGCTTTTTCGACAACTACAACGTGACCCCGCTTTTGACAAAAAATTAAACCATGATGAAGTATCTGCATGGAATTCCTTCAAAGACGTTATTACAGGCTTCCTTGGAAACAAACGAGTTGAAAATAGCGATCGTATAGTAGAGAGGTTGCTAGTTAATTACAAGAACTTTGGCTGCAGAATGTCACTAAAAATACATTTTTTACTTTCTCATCTGACATTCTTTCCACCAAATCTCGGGGCAGTAAGCGATGAACAAGGTGAAAGATTCCACCAAGATATACAGCAAATGGAGAAACGTTATCAGGGCAGATGGGATGAAGCAATGATGAGTGATTACTGCTGGTTTCTGAAAAGAGAAGACACTTCAGAACATAAAAGAAAAGTAGTTATCGAAAATTCAAATGTGGCCAAATTCAGGAAAAATTAAGGTAAATATATATCATTTTTATGTGGTAATGCATTACACATACATGTTTTATTACTCGTGACATCATAACTCTGTAAATTTGACTATAAAATTAATTAATTTTATAGTCAAGTTTAATATAATATATCTTTGTTACAACATACGCATATTTGAAGGTATTATACCTTAACTTTGAAGTTTAAACTCAAACCATAATGTGATAATAAGAATTCTAAAAAATAATTTTCGGAATCTGCATGAAAAGTACGTATAGGTTTCACCCATTTTATTTCAGTTAACAGGAAGTGTTCTGCCGGAATCATGCCACATTACCTTACACAATACCAACAATAATAATAATAACACACACACACAGTCACACACAGATAATAATAATAATAATAATAATAATAATAATAATAATAATAATAATAATAATAATAATAATAATAATAAAATAATAATGGAATAATAATAATAATACACACAACAATAATAATTTTAACACAATAATATCAATAATAATAATAATAATAACAATAACACAATAATAATAATAATAACAATAATAATAAATAAATAACAAAACCATACCATAATAATAATAATAACAATATTAATAATAATAACAATACACACAATAATAATAATAATAATAATAATAATAACACACACACACACACACACACACACACACACACACAACAACAACAACAACCACACATATTATTATTATTACATACATACATATACATATTATTATTATTATTATAATTATTACATATTATTATTATTATTATTATTATTATTTAATAGGTATATATATATATATATATTACACACACACATACACACATTACACACACATACATACATAATAATACATATATATATATATATATATATATATTATTATTATTATTATATATATACATATTATTATTATTATTATTATTATTATTATTATTATTATTATTATTATTATTATTATTATTATTATTATTATTATTATTATTATTATTATTATTATTATTATTATTATTATTATTATTATTGTAATAATACACACACACACACACACACACACACACACACACACACACACACACATATTATATATATTTTATTATTATTTTAAAATACACACACCACACACACACCTGATTCCTGATTTTATTTTGATTTTATTTTTTTTTAATTATAACTTCAAAATTATTACTACACACACACACACATTAATATTAATTATTAATATTACTATTACTATTACCACACACATAAATTACAATTAATTCATTATTATTATTATTACACATTATTATTATTACATTATTACTATTATTACATATTATTATTATTTTGTTATTGTTATTGTAACAATTATTGAGTTAAGGAAAACCATAATCTACTCAATCCTGACCTGGATAGTTTACTTGCTATTGATATCATTATGCTAATTACTATTATTATTTTTGTACATTTAATACAATTAAAAATACTATTAAAAGGAAGAGTCATCAGAGTATGTTGATGCTCAAAATATAGCTGTAATTAACAATGAGGAAATATAAGAAATGAATGTATCGTATTCGAGGCTCAAAGGACACAACACTGTGTTACAATTAGTAGACCCATTTCAAATATAAAAGAAATTGCATCCTAATTTATTGGCTTATTGAATTGTAATAATATAAAATTATATGTGTATCTCTGTTATTAAAGGATGAAAAATGTAACTGCTATCCTGAATAAATATTTTTTTGATTTTGATTTGATTATTATTATTATTATTATTATTATTATTATTATTATTATTATTATTATTATTATTATTATTATTATTATTATTATTATTATTATTATTATTATTATTATTATTAGATTATTACTTATTATTATTATTATTAATTTTTTTTATTTTTTTTTTTTTTTTTTTTTTTTTTTATTATTTTTATTTTTATTTTATTATTATTATTATTATTATTATTATTATTATTATTATTATTATTATTATTATTATTATTATTATTATTATTATTATTATTATTATTATTATTATTATTATTATTATTATTATTATTATTATTATTATTATTATCATTATTATTATTATAGTTCCTTCTATTCTAAATAATTATTTATTTAAGAATAAAAATATATTTAAGACTTTTCTAGAATAAAAATTGATGCCTTAATAGAATAGAAATATTTGGCCTAGCTGTTCACTTAGGCATGATTATCTCTTAACTAATAATTTATAATGTAGCTTACAAGAGTAAATTTCTAAATATAAAAATTTAAAATTACTTTACATTAATTGTGAAGTTTAAAAAATAATTTTGATGAAAAATCAAAAAAGCTTACATTATTTTGCAAATACAACTTTTATCATGGATACTAGTTGTATCTTTAAAACCCATTCAAATCATTTAAATAATTTTTAAGCGCTCATTTATTTCATTAAATTTTACACGTTAATGTCTAGCTTAAGTTTTGTAATAAAAAAAGATTCTGCTATACGAAGATAGTTGAAATTACCAACTTCTGAAATAAAATTTAAAACAACTAGCAATTTCTTAACCGTAGGGATTTTGATCTGTCGCAATGTTCCATATTTTATTTGATTTTACACCCGTGTTGTATACACCTGAGGTTTTAAAGTGCTGAAGGCAACCCCATGTGCTAAACAGCATCCTACTCTCTTGCAATTAAATGACACACAACATAACCTCTGTAATCCTCCGAACAAATATCCGGGTACTAAAATATGAGGACACTCGTCTCAGTGTGTAGTAGCTTAATACATTTATACTTTTCTTTCATTTAATATGTTCCTTGACAATTATGTTTAAGTTTTGCTCTTCTCTAGAAAGTTTGACAAATTTATTTTTTGCATACACGAATAAAGGATTATTTTATTATTATTATTATTATTACATATTATTATAATTATTATTATTATATTTATTATAAGTATCGTGGATACATATTATTATTATATATATATATATTATTATTACATATTATTATTATTATTGTTATTATATTTAACATACCAAAACATGACACATTACACATACACACACACATTATTATTATTATTATTATTATTATTATTATTATTATTATTATTATTATTATTATTATTATTATTATTATTATTATTATTATTATTATTATTATTATTATTATTATTATTATTATAATTATTGCTATTAATTACTAATAATATTTATATTTTATTATTATTATTATTATTATTATTATTATATTATTATTATTATTATTCACTAAAACTGCAACACAGATGCATCTGTATTCCTTAATTGAAAACTACAAAGTACCAAATGAAAACATGTAATTTTAATTTAGATTTCGAAAGCATCTGATGTAGTTCCATTAACCCACTCTTAAGCAAATTGAGACTTGCATCACAAATGTTCACGGCAATGATTTTAGTCCACTTGATTTGATCCGAACATTAATACGTCTATTTAGGGAGACACATCATCCCTACTTGGCTCTAATTTCACGGTGTCCCTCAGGGCTCTATACTTGGACCGCTATTCTTATATAAATGACTTTCAAAATTGTCATAGTTCAATACACTCAATATGCTGACGACACTGCAATCTTAATATCTGACCGTAATTAAACACATCCCTAACTAAAAGTAAATAATGAATTTAAAAACATTATAACATGAGTAGAGGCTAACAGACTCTCCCTAAACCTTCAAAACACAAATTACCTAGTAATAACAAATCAAAAGAACCCTGTTCAACTAAATGTAAGGGCAAATATATAATTATAAATCGGCTATCATCTGCCAAGTTATTATAGGTGTTATTCTTGATGACAAGCTCTCTTTCAAGGAACACATAAGTCTCATTAGCAAATTGTCCTATGCTAACTATGCATTCCTTAAGATAAGGAATTTTGTTCCAAAAAATATATTTTAAAACCTTTTACTATAGTCTTGTAAACCCTCTTCACCTATCTTTTCAGTTTCAGTTGTGTGCGAATACCCAAGTACAACCCTAATTGTTATGCAAAACACCGTGTAATATCAGCCCCAAACTACCGCAACACAACTCAAATTAAAATTTGTCAATACTAAAACTTAATGATATTATACCCTAACAGTAAGTAGTCAAGACCTTTAAATCACAAAGGAACTTGCAAACACTTTTGAATATAATTTGTACACACAAACCAAACCCAAGAAACAGCACCCAGCACAACCCCCCATACCTTAGATAAAAAAAATTGTTCCAACTGAAACGTGGAGGTCATCTCATATAAGGGCATAGAATTGTGGAATAACCTCCTAAAAATGTACAGGAGTCAATCACCATTGGGTCGTTTCGTAGAAATATCAGAAGCTTATGGCTCAAATACTCAACAGGAATATTCCTACCCTTGTTAGGTCATATTCTACGATGAATGGTGACGATTCTATAAGAAACATTAATAATCTCTTTGAATTCTCATAATCTCCTTAGAATCCTTAAAAAGTCACCACCATAATAGTTTGATTGTTACACCAATTATAAACCAATATTATTTATTATTATTGATTGATACACACATTATTCTTATTTTATTTATCATTAGTGATTGTCGATTTATGGAAATAGTGCCTGTCAATAGTTAATTAATTATTACACACTTATTTACTTGACACCAATTAATTAATTTATTAGTACTGCTGTTACGATTTTTAACGGTGATGGTATTATTATTATTATTATTACACATTATTTTATTATTTTATTATTCACACATTTTGACCACCCCTGATGATGATGATGCATACATACATAACTTGTATATAATTATTACAGATTATTAGTATTATTATTATTATTATTATTATTATTATTATTATTATTATTTTTTTTATTATTTATTATTTATTTATTATTACCATTGTTATTGCTATTATTATTGTTTTTTTATTAAGTTCATTATTATTATTATTATTATACATTATTATTACATATTAATATTATTATTATTTTCGCATTAACAATTATTATTATTACACATTATTATTACATGACATTTATTACACTGTTCAATGGATCTGAAAACGTCCTCCCTGATATTTCTCGAAGAATTTATTATAATCCGAGCATCCCGAAATACTTTATTGAGAATAAAGCATTTTTGATTTGATTTGATTGACTATTTTTCTATTATTTATTTATTATTATTATTATTATTGTTTTATTTCTCACACACACATACACACATATTATTACACACACACATAATATTATTACATACATAAATTATTACACACACACACATATTATTACACATACATATTATTACACATATTATTATTACATGTCCTGGAAGAATCAATCACATGACATACACATATTATTATTACAAATATTATTATTATTACATACATACAAACATATTATATTACATATATACATACATAACATACATATACATACACACATAGACAAGACACACACACACACACACACACACACACACACACACACACACACACACACAAAAACACATTAACATGATAAAATTCATGATATCACAAACATGACAATATTGACATTACACACACACACATACACATTATTACACATACAGTTTTTGAGACATGATATTACACATTAATATATATATATATATATGGAGTATATTATATATATATATATATAACAAAAAAACATTGAAAACATATTTCAATGCAATATAATACGTACCCATTTATTTGTATGAAAAGCTTGTTTACATAACTTAGTTTTAAAGTACATTCCAAATGAGTAATTTTCTTAGGCCTTTTTTTTTTTTTGTGGTAAAATAAAGCTGTGGTTTTGATAAGTTTTAAAGCGTTTTTTCTTTAATATAAAATCTACACTTACTCCAATATACCAATTTAAATTATTTTATGTAGAATGCTAAATACCACTCAAAGTTATATAGTGCCTAATATTCATCAGAATAATACACATTTGAAACAAAGATTTCAAACAAACTGCCACAAGCCGCCACAACTTGTCAATTTCAACGGCCGTACATATTTTGGCGAAGAGAATGAAAGCTCATATTTTCGATTATAAAGCATTGTGAATAATTCCCGTTCCTAACACTTGATAATATAAAAGCGACCTGCCTCGTCCGGTACAGAGTTTTCTTGTAAGATCTATAGGTTAATAATTTCTAAATGAATCTGGCTATCATTATTACTATTATTATTGTGGTTGTTTTTAAATTTATGATGCAAAATAGCTTCTTTTTAACTTTTTACATGCAATTTTAGTAATTTAGAATTATGATTTTAATTTTAATTTTTAAACTTAAACATAAGTAGGAGCTAATTTATATATGCTGTCCTGATATATATATATATATATATATATAGAAGAAAGAGAAAGTATATATATATATATATATATATATATATATATATATATATATATATATATATATATATATATATATATATATATATATATATATATTTGCAGTTTTATATATTCACACATTTATAAAAATATATATATATATATATATATATATAGAAAGAGTATATAGATATATATATATATATATATATATATATATATATATATATATATATATATTTATATCTAGAGAGGGTGAGAGAAAGAGTATATATATATATGGTTGCATATATATTAGAGATGCAACTGGATAATTGGCTGCCGGAGAGCCGGAGGCCGGAGAATGAAATTTCCATTTATACGTACCTCTATATATATATATATATATATATAGTATATATATATATATATATATATAGGTAGAGTATATATATATATATATATATATATATATATGTATATATATATATATATATATAGTATATAGTATATATATGTGTGAGTTTTTGAGATTCACACTATTAAAAAACTATATATATAAATAGAATAGTTACATAAACTGACCGTGTACTAAATAAATAGTTAATTAAGAAGGTTGTTTGATAGTCTTGCTTACAAGCTAGCCGGGCCATTTAAAAAAAAAAAAGAATGAAAAACCTTTATCAAAGAAAAAAGTTTTAAACAAAATTAGAGATGCTTCAGATGAGTCTTATTTGAAAGAGTCTGAGTTTAATTACAGAGTTCCTCAATTTACTCATACATTGTAGAATGCAGAAGCAGATCTTGAGCAAAGTAAAATTAATTCTGTATGTTCTAAGGTAAAGCCAAATACAAATAATATGGTAATTATTCAAAGGAATGATCAATTAGATTCCACAGATTTGCAAACCGTGAACTGTTATAGCAGAGAAGCTATGGGAAATAAAAACTTTAACATCTCTCTCGGCTTAAGAACATTGGCAGAGAGCAGTTTACAAGATATGTATAAAATTGTTTTAGAGCTAAAATCCTTTTGTAATGATACAAAGATAAATAAAAAAATGCTTTCTGAAAAACTGAAAAATTTTGAAAATACCATAATTGCAGTTATAAAATTGATTAGAAAATTGGATTTTAAGAGAAATCTTTACAAGAGAGAAGTCATAGCCTTGCAAATGGATTTATTTAATATGGAAACTACTTTAACATTTGAATTAAATGAGAAAGTATCAAGAGAAAAACAGTGCGAACATTTGAAAACTATGATCAATGATTTTAATTGCTTGAAGCGTGAATGTGATGAAAAAGGGAAAAGATTTGAAACCAGCAGAAATTCATTGGTTATTACTGAATGTAAAAACAAGTGTACAGAATTCAGAAAAGAACTACAATGTATTAAATTGCAAGTGAATGAGTGGAAGGTCACTTTTAATGCGTGTTTCAGAAATGTGAAATTAATAATGGATGATTTAGTAAAGCAGATATTAAGTAAAGAAGAGGAAAAGTTATTTCTGAAAAGTGTGATTATCAATGTAAAAGGAATTTTAGAATCATCAAATTCACTATCTGATGTTGATGCTCAAATTTCCCTTGAAGATTTAGATATTACAAAAGAAGTAGAACTATACCACAATACAAATAGAGAGAATTTAACTAAATGTACCTCTCTCCTAAGTATACTACAACATCAAGTAAATAAGATAAACGAAGAAAAAATAAGCTATGTTAGTGAAAAAAATATTTTATGTAAGAAAATTGATCTTTAGATCAGGGGGGCGTGTGTGGAGTTTTGGAGCTTCACACTATTAGAAGACTATATATATAAGAAGTATAGCATTGAAGTCGTCGTCAATGTAAACATGTATTCTAGATTAATGCTATAAATTGGAAACTAAGGATTTTCTAACGGCATCATTCTCGAAGGCATACTCTATTTTTATTTTTCATATGAATTATTGTTTTTATAATTTTAAGTTTAATTTTATGTTAAAAAAATATTTTGTACACAATAATGACCCTTAAATTAAGTATAACGTGACATTTAAGAAATTTTTATTTTAATTTTACTAATTGCATCATCAATGAAAAAGCTTAGAAATTACTAGACTAACCAATTATTTTGAAATCAAAAAAGGCAGCCAATGAAAATTAAGAATCCGTCAGAAAGCGACATTTGGCATAACATCAATTTAACCAATCAGATATAAGATAACATATTTAAATATATTTATTTTTGTGTTATAAATTACGCTATTTTTAATGTGTTTAATTAAATTAATTAAATAAAGATTTTTTTTAAAATCATTCGTTGCTAAAGTTTCAAGTTAAGTAATGAAAAGAATTTTCGATACCACAAATCACAGCTTAATCATAGTATATAAAAAACCGTGGCTTAATTAATAAGTAACCACGTTGTCAATCCTGTGATTTTGTTTACGGTAGGCCCAAGCCACAAATAGCTTAGAGTCGTTCGCTTGTGATTAATTAATTGTGATTTTTTTTTTGGTAATATTTTAACCTGGTTGTATTTTCAATATTTGAAAATACTTATATTTGAGAGTATGGATACAGTAAGAGGCCACATGGGCCTATTGCATATTAAAATAAAAAAGGTGGAGACTGCCCCAGTCATCTTGAGTAAATAGAACCAAACATCATGCGGCATCCAAACATCCAATATGTTCAGTCTAAATCTTTTCACACAACACCCTAGGGCTTGTCAAAAACTTACATAATATACATCTCAAAAAATGTCATAATGTCAAATCTGACTGGATTTCCGGCACCTATATAATATATATATATATATATATATATAATATATATATATATATATATATATATATATATATATATATATATATATATATATATATATATATATATATATATATATATATATATATATATGGCCTGCATCCTGAAAGTCACATGCATTTAACTTTAAAACTATAACAGTTACAGGAAAATAAATAACATTTTTTATTTAAGCAAGCAATTTCATCGATGAAACTAAAAAAAAAAAAAAATATTTTATTATAATATTTATTAATAACACCTTAATTATTAGTATAATCTTAGGTCTGGCAAGCGTATGCTCTCATCAACCTTCCATTCCTACAGTTATAGAAGAGCAAAGGTTACCAAATAGTGTTTTGTTTTAATTGCTTTGGAGAAAATGTTATTTTCTTTTTATTTCTTTTTTAGGGGTTCGAGCTGATGGAGGGACAGAGGGTGGGACGGATTCCCCCTCCGGTGGTAGGTCGAAAACCCAGACTTTGCCATCTTTGTTGTTTACCCGTGGGTATCCTTTAGTTAAAAAAAAAAATTCAACATTTGGCACCCTCGGAGTACTCGAGTTTCTTCTGTATTCTCAAAAAAAATTTAATTTTTCCAACATTTTTAAAAAGTTTTTAAATTTTAAAAAGGTTATTTTTTTAATTTTTATTTTTATTTCATGGGTAAAAATCTCCTGATTTATAAAATAATATTTATTTTCGTGTAGCTATTATATTTTTTTAGTTACATGCATGTGTCTTTTGGGATGCTGACATATATATATATATATATATATATATATATATATATATATATATATATATATATATATATATATATATATATATATATATATATATATATATATATATATATAGTGTCATTACAAAAAAAAAAAAAAACAAACCCATTTTTTACATAAAAACAACCCATTGCTGTATCTCGGTAAATATGAGGTCTAGAGCGAAAAAATCTGTGGCACCTATTAATCGCATCTAGTCTGAGTGAAAAAAATTATTATAATGGTTCGAAGCCAATTTTTTTAATTTTGGGAATTTTTTTTTCATTTTTGAAAAATTTCACAAATTTTCAGCGTTTTTGAGCAGCCATTTTGAGACTTTTCCAGCATTCACTGCATTAAGAAATTTATAAATTAGTATGATATTTGATTCATTCCTGTTGGCCCCATCCTTGATCTCATTCCACACCAAATTTCATGAAATTTTATGCAGCCCCTCCCCCCCCCAGACCCTTGAGTTGAGCTCTAAAAAAAACCCACTTTCAACGAAAAAAAAAAACAATTCCAAATTAATTGAAAATGTGCATGTATATGCGCTATAACCATATCAATATGGAATGATTGTTTTTTCCCTTCTGTCAGTCTTGTGAAAAAGAGCTCCATTTTAAAATCATAGGACCAGCAAAAAAAAAAAAAAAAATGTGTTTTAATATTATATATATATATATATATATATATATATATATATATATATATATATATATATATATATATATATATATATAGTATCAATCATATTTCGTATGTGCTAGAAGTGACGTTGCTCCCGCATGTATAATTTTCTAGCACTTCTAGCATGGCATATGCTACATCATAGAATATACCCGAATCAGGTGTCTAACCCTATGTTTTAAAGTATAGGGAGTTGATTGTCATGGTTTATAACAGCATTGTGGCACACCTACCATGGTTTAGTACCCCACCCACCCTTTTTTAATGCCTCTAGCATGGTATATCGTATGTCACGGAATATACCCAATATAGGTATTGATTAGTATATAATCGATTCCCGTGGTTTATGATGCAATCTAATCACTTACCATGATTTAGTATCAGATTGTACCCCTACCCCCCTTTTCTAATGCATCTATGCAACTTTTTTATTTCTGGAGCTAGAGAGCCGAGCTTGGTGTTGGTTAGTATGTTTTGAGGTATGCAGAGTCGATTCCCGCTATTGCCGAGTGGGTAGTTTCAACCTTTGAGGTTTTAGAACGCATCAACACGCGTTTTATGTGGCCGGCTTACCCTTCGTCATATTCAAGAAGGGAGTGTAGGGGGGTTTAAACCTATTCAATGATGGGGTATAAGATGCAAATCTATTCAAGGAGTTTATGGAAGGAGTGGTATATTCAGGAAAGCAAATTTCCTGATTCAACACACCAATTTTATTTTTACCGTCAGCCGGGGTAATTTCAGAATTTTTAGTTTTTATTTTACAAAAAAACTAAAAGTTTTACAAAAAATTTTTTTTATAATAAAAGTTGTAGAAGATTAACAGGTGCAGTGAACTGCAAAAAAAAATTTTTTTTAAAATATATATATATATAAATAACCTAGATTTTTTGATTTTTCTTCAAAATTATTTTAAAATTTTTAATTTTGATTTATAAGGTCTGTGTACGAAAAATAAAAAAAATTGTAAAATTTGATCACCTACTTTGATAGGTACAGGTTTTAAGCTATGTATACATATAAAATGCATATTGATAGTACATTTCATTAAAAAGTTATTTAACATTTATGAACCCGGGGCAATTTCTATAGATTTCCATTCATTCCCCACCCACCCCCCCTCAATTCCCTTGACTAAAAGCTAATTGACTGTGCAATCTGAATCGACTCAGAGACACATTGGAAACCCATATAAACATACCCGACAACGACAAAAACTAAAAAGTATCTAAAAATTGCTAAGGGTGCCAGATTTAACAACAAATCAGCTCAATCTGACAATACAGCTAATATATCATTCTTGCTTACTACTAATACGTTAGGGAAGCTCATTTCAGCTAGTTTCAACCAAAAATTGGTAAAATTTTATATATTTTTTTAGGTTTTCTGAAATTGGCCCCCAAAATTATTTTTTTTCCTTTTTTTTAGAAATTTTTTAAAAATAGTTATTATTTTTATTTTTTTAATTTCTTTACATTAAATGATTGCCAAAAGCCCATATTTTATTATATCTAGAACTAATTTCTGTAAGTGTTATGGTTTTTAAGTTAGTTACTTAAAAACAAAAAAAAGGCCAATTTTTCCTGAAATTGCCTCGGTTGACGGTATCTTAATTTCATATTAAATTTCTTCTTTTTTTTACTATTTTTAATAATATTTTTCATAAAATATGCTTAAAAAAAATTTAACTAACATATGATGATATATTGTCAGTCTAAGAAGGGTTTTTAGAAGTGGGTTTTTTTTTTGTTACATTGGTTTTTTTTTGTAAACATTGTTTTTTTTTTTTATCTAAATAATTATAAAAGTATTAAAGCAAAACAAATAATTTTTTCCTGGGATATATAGCCTAGGCCTAGCTATTATAAGAAATTATTATAAAAGTCTAATATGTAAAATAGTTTAATAGTTATAGGCAAAAAACTGAAAAATGTTTTTTTTTTGTGTAACAGCACTATATATATATATATAGTGATATATATATGTCCCTGTATATCCACTCAAAAATATATATATATATATATATATATATATATATATATATATAAATAAGAGAAAATATCTAGTATTTGATCTAAATATTTTTAGGGGTTTCTGAGCTCAGAAAGAAGCTTTGTTGTTTTAGTGGTAAGTTTGAAATTATGGCAGAAGTTTGCCAATTAAAAATTTTCTTAAAAACTTAACTTAACTTCTTCTCTGAACTTAGAAATTTTGTTGAACTTAGAAAATTTTTGAATTTTTTCAGAAAATATTTAGATAAAATACTTTATATTTATTTGTATATATATATATATATATATATATATATATATATATATATATATATATATATATATATATATATATATATATATATATATATATATATATATATATATATATATATATATATATATATATATATATCACATATGGGATAGGGAGAGTCAGAGTCGGAGTCGAGTTAAGCCAGGGTATGAGTCGGATCTGGGAGCTGATTTCCAAAAAGTTGATGGGAGTCGGGGAGTCGATAAAAAAAAAAGATTCCCTTTCGACTCCCAAAACAATTTTGTATAAACTTTTCACACAAAAAATTTGGAAAAAACTTAATTGAATTTTTTTTTTATTATAAAAGACGGCGATTTTTTTAGATGACATTTGTTTGTATTTTGTAGAACAGTGTACACCCAATATTAGCGAAATATCAAAGCCGTGAAACAAGTGAGTCTTGAGGAAAATTTATTACCCCGAAAAATTTGCCATATCAATGACCAAAAATCACAAGCAATTCTTCAGAAAATAATAAATTTTATTATTGCAATGAATAACCAGCCATTCACAATCACTGGAAGAGTAGGACTCGAAGAACTTGTCGCCCGTCTTCAACCAAAAAATATCTTATTTCTAGTAGAAAATATTTTTTTGTAGAGAGATGATGTTAACAACTTCATACAGTAAATTGAGATCAGCAGTATTCGAGAAGTTATCTAAGGCTGATCAGATATCATTTTTTTAACTACTCACTGACTTACCGTGTTTTTTTAAGAATTTGAAGATATGTATGACGAAAATATATATATATATATATATATATATATATATATATATATATATATATATATATATATATATATATATATATATATATATATATATATATATATATATATATATTTAATTTGGATTTTAAATTTGAATTTAATGAGTATTTTACTATCCCATATTTCAATAATAATGTAGGTATGTAATGCACTATGTATGAATACTATACAAGGCTATCATTATATTTTGTTAAAAGATGGGCTATGGGTTATGTAAAATAACCCTTCCAGCAAATTCTTTTAATTAATAAGTACATTGTTAATTTGTCTCTGGCCGGAAACTGGAAAAATATCAACCTGGCAACTCCTCGCATGGTATGTGTACCGGTATGTATTTATACTTAGGTATTTTTAATTTATTTATTTATATAAAAGTGCCCAGTAGATCAGTGGTAGAGCACTCACCAAACAAAGCGAGGGTCCCAGGTTCGCAACTGTTATGGTGGGAGAATGTGGTCTTTCTCCTTGGGCTTGGCTTCGTCCTGCTCACACATTAATTAAGTATACCCCCTCCTTGATTATAGCTCTGCCTGTGAGCTGTGGTATTTATGTGTAATAAAAAGTAAATAATAATAAATAAAATATAGTTCAATATCTTCACTAGAAATATATATAATTTTTTTTTTGTTACAAAATTCATACATATCTTTTATTGTCAAAATTTGGTAATTTATATGCCTTTGCAAACTTGCTCTTGCTGTTGAACCATTTATTATTCTTCAAATGCCATCACAGACATCTTTACCATGCACTGTTTCAAAAAACTGTTATCACTTATATTCCAATTTTTTTTCATGTATGAAGAGGTTTTTAAAATTGTAACAATTATTGTAATGAACCAAATAACCATGAGAAAAATAATTGATCATGTTAATTTGTGGTAGAATTGTTTTTGCATATATATATATATATATATATATATATATATATATATATATATATATATATATATATATATATATATATATATATATATATATATATATATATATATATATATAGAGTATATATAGTGAAAGTATATATATATATATATATATATATATATATATATACATATATATAAATATATATATATATATATATATATATATACATATATATATATATATATATATATATATATATATGAAAGAGGAGAGGAGAGAGGAGAGGAGAGAGAGAGAGAGAGAGACCAGTGGAGTGGAATGGAAGGAAAGGAAGAGAAGGGGAGGAAGGCATAATGAAGTGGAATGGAGAGAGAGTGGATATATATATATATACCGTATATATTTACAGTATATTATTTACTTAATATTAATGCTAGAGAACCTTTCTAAATCTAAATTAAAATAAAATATTCCTCTCCTGAAGTCCCTAGGAATTAATTTTTTTATAATTTGATTCTGTTCAATGACACTTATGTCCTCGTTTTCGGGATCCTTAAAGCCCAGACACCCTTTCTGCAATTTGCCAACACTACCTTCAGTCTTTCTTAGAAATTTAATTGTGTAGGTGTTATTTTCGCCTATAGCTACAATTTTTCCAACATAGTATATAGCAGTTACACTTTTTCTACTGATTTCAAACTGCACAAGCACATACTCCTGCAACTTTGGGCTCTCACATATACTGGTAACTAATACTTCTAGGTTTGGGGTTTCTTTATCTTGCAACACAGGTCTATATTCTTCACATTCAGGCTCCAATAAATCCATTTCAGTATGTCTATGATGACTTGGCCCTGCCTGCTGGAAATCCTCTAATGAAACTGCATGCCCTGCTTCAACATTAATTTTACGACCCCTTTTCCTGAATCTTATTTTCACATTTTCAAGCCTGACTTTTTTGATATAATCTACAAATTTTGACTAACATTTGTTTCCTTATATCTTTTAGTTGGTGATTATTTGCTGACTTTTGCTAACACTTTCTCTTTATTCAAAGAATAGATTCCATAGCTTTGAAACCCAGACATCACATTACTTTTCCAATTTGGCTTCACAGCTTCCAATAACTTTAGAAGTAACCCTGGAAATTTGTTTTTGGGTAAGGTGGTAACGTTTTTGCCATCACCTTCTTTAAACTGCCATAAAACTTTTTTCCATGATAGTTTGAGAGGGTGAAAAACTGCAACATCAAGTGGTTGCAACAGGTGTGTGGAATTGGGTGGCAGAAACACCAATTTGATATTATACTCCTCACATAACTCCACAACTTGCAAAGACATGTGGGATGGCAAATTGTCTCTTATTAGTACCTTTTTTTGGGTTTCAGGTACCTAAATGCCTAAAAAATGGAATTACTATTGATCTTATTTAATCCAAAAAAATATTCCCCTCAAACCAGCCACTTTTCGACACATTATATTTGCATTTGTGGGGACCACCAATAATGTGCGAGTCTACTAACCTTTCATCCTTGTAGACAACATCAGGAGGAAGCATATCTCCCAAAGCTGTTGATGCAAACATAATGCTTATTGATGTTTTCGAGGTGTTAAGCACATTTTCAACTCTTCTTCCCTTCCCACATATAATCTCTTTTACTCCAGGATCATCTGTTAAGTTAGATTCGTCATAGTTGACAATGTTGCTAGGGTCAACGTTGAACAACGTATTGTGGAGGCAATCAAAATATTTACCCACTTCCTCAACAGTGATACCTGCTCTTTTTCTATTTATGTATTGTGCTTTTCTAATTGA
This sequence comes from Trachelipus rathkii, assembly GCA_015478945.1. Classification (NCBI taxonomy): domain Eukaryota; kingdom Metazoa; phylum Arthropoda; class Malacostraca; order Isopoda; family Trachelipodidae; genus Trachelipus; species Trachelipus rathkii. The sequence goes on along the minus strand of JABUQX010083979.1, from coordinate 5,589 downwards.
GAGTATGTTACTATTTCTTTAAATTCTTTCTAAAAAATTTATAACCCAATTAGGCCCTGGAAAATTGTCTTTGAAAACATTGATTGTGATATTATTCTCATCCAAATAAAATTTGATAAAAGCTCTCAGGTCTCCTCTCTCAAATCCTAAACCATACTCAGCAAGTAGCGCAAGATGCTGCACTATATTTCTTTCCTCAAAGGGAAGAAGAGCTGTACTTCTTCTGCTTTGACCTGGAGTTTTAACTTTACCCTTAATACGTTTTCATAGAGTGGTTGTTGGAATACCATACATTGCAGCAGCTTCTGCTATATTCATAGTACCATTGTCTATGTCAATTAGTGCGTTAACAACATCATCTTCAGTGTATTGTAGCCTTTTCAATCCTTGCTTTTTTTGATATTTTCTTGCCATCAAAAAAAAATAAAATGCATTATTTTATGCTGATTATATTGATTGTGAGAATCAGTATTGAGAACACCGCTACAATTAATATATATATATATATATATATATATATATATATATATATATATATATATATATATATATATATATATATATATATATATATATATATATATATATATATATATATATATATATATATATATATATATATTAGGGATGTACCGATACCAGAAAAGAGGCCGATACCGATACCGATACCGATACTCTATTTTTTAGGTGCCGATACCGATACTGATACCGATACCGATACCTTAATTAATATAATAAATACACAGTAATACGATAGAACATTTGTGCTCAAGATTGCATTTCCTGTACAAACAATACTTAGTCATTTATATTTCATATTTGGTTGTGCCCAAGTATATTTATTTTATAAATTAAAATAGTACCTTTTTAGGGAATAATAATTGCAAATATAATATTAATAACTTTTTTATGTTTGTGTTTATTTAAAAAATATTCCATTTCCATTTTCAAGTAAGTATTAACAAAGTTTAGCTACCAGCTTTTATGTTTTAACATGACATTACAATTGTTACACCTTTGAATGTTTAAATACACAAAAGCAATAAAGAAGAGAACTCAAACAACCAGCCGAAAGTTAAAATAAAAAAAACGCTATTACTCAAACATGACATAATAAAAATATACATAAAGATAGATATATCATTCAATACTCAAATTCAAAAAAATTCACAAATAGTGATGCAAAACATTAAGCTTTCACCATTCATGAGAGACCGTTCCTTTTGGGTGTCAAGCATTCCTACCTAACCTACAACTATAAATACGCCTCTATCGACTGGATGAAGGAGGTGCTGATAATTATTTGCCTGCAAGCACTGATAATAATGAAAACCTTGGCCCATTTTCATGCCACAGCATGAAAGGATTTTCTTCTGTAATCAGCATCTCATGTTTTCGTAGAGCCTCATCTCCTTTTCACAGACTGCAATTTGAATTATCTTTGCTCCTTGATGACTCTCTCTCAAGTTTTTTTCGATGAGGTTCCTTGGTGTGATGTCAATGCAATTTCGGCCATGAACTTATCAAAGTCTAACATATCCAAATCCTCATCTTCAGTAGGTTTATTTGCTGAAAAGCCACCATCGTCACTATCAGTGTTGTTGCCAGGGGTTTGAGATAAAGGGGGGTTCCCCTTCCTCTTCCTTTTTTTTTTTTTTTTTTTTTTTTTTTCAAGCTAGAGTAACTCCTCGGTTATGCTATTTTAATGCATTCTAGAAGTGGTTCACCGTCGGAGGTGCCATTCTTGTGGGGTTTCATCTAGCTTAAGGAATTCCTTATTAGAACCTTTTATTTATTTATTTCTTTACAGTTGTCACCGCCGCTCACGAGCAGAACCCTATTCAAGGAGTGGGTGTTGAACTCCTCAAAAATCCATCTAACGCAAATTACGCAGATGAGCACAGACGCAGGCTTTAAAGTGAGGGAAATTAAATCGAGTAGGAAACACAGAAGAGAAGATGGAAGAGACTTCCACAGAACAGAGGTGGCAGAAAGAAAGAAGCACCGCATGTCCAGTCTGAGTTACCAACATCAAATACAAAACCTATAAAGCCGACACAGCACCCCATGAGGGCGTCGTAAAGGTGGTAGAGTGGATATTCCCTCGAGCACTCGCCTCTACAGCAAATTTATAGAAGGGATAAAGTAACCAACATCGCGCCGCAAATAGAAAGGGTCAAGGAACTAGAAAGTACAGGACAGTTTATAAATCTTTGGTTTTTGACTCGACCCTATCCAAAGCCGGATGAAACCAGAGCCCCCGCCCCCACACAGATATGAGAGCAGTACCCAATCAAGGGCGGATGAGACATTTGTATAGCGGAGGCAACTGAGAAGAGAAAAAAGTCTCGCACTCTAAACAGAACTCCTAGTTTCTTTAAGGCCGCAACCACTGTGATTTGAGGTTTTCAGAACATTTTTTTGTTTATGCTAAGGCCAAGGATGCTTCTGGCGTGTATTGTCAACAGGAGAATGAGAGAACCGCCGAAAGAGATAGAAAAGCTAAGTGTCTTAGAGAAAGAGATTTGTAGAAGTTGGTTTCTTTTAAAGAGTTAAATTTCGCACAAGCTTGAGACGACCCAACCCTGAAATTCTATTCAGATCAGCGAGAATAGAATCGGAAAGATTAAGACGAGAGGCACCCTAGAAGTAAAAGAGGGAGCAGAATTGATATGAGTTGAAGAATGAAGGGGTCAAGTCATCGACATAAGGAGTGGATAGAGTTAGATGCACAGGGGGAGAAGATCATTGATGAAAAGCAGCAATAAAGTAGGAGATAAAACAGTGAACCCTGAGGAACAATTCACTATTGACAGAAGAAGAAGTCGCCCCCATCAACAACAGCCGACATTGAGCTATTTGAAGAAAGCTACATAAGTAAGCAAAGAGAAGAAGAAGGAAACCCAAAGAGGGAGTTGAGCAGTCACGCGTGCCATACCCGGTCAAATGCTTGATATGTCAAGTGCCACTCAACAAGTCTCCCGTAGTCCTAAGGGGCGGAAACCATAAATCTGTTAAATAGGAAAGTATATCGTCAGTAGACTCGAGCACCGAAAGCTGTACCTGGTAATCAGAAAGAAGGGAAAGAGACTCTGATGATCTAAGAAGTGAGAGTTGAGAAGGGCTTTACATCTTAGAAAGAATACAAGTGGGAGCTATAGGGCGATAGTTGGTGACAGTTGGAAGGACTGTGAGCAGCATCATTTTTCGGAATAGGTTGGACATATGCGCTCTTCCACAGGGTAAGTGCTAGTATTGAGGCATAGAGAATAGAGTTGAACGAGGGGTGTCAACACGGAAGCACACTTCCTCAAACCTCGGAGAGAGGAATGCCATCCGAGCCACCCGCCTCCCTCCTAACGTTCATAGATTTCAGAGCCCATGCACCCGATCAAATGAAATGACGGGTAAAGGCATAGGACACCTGAGAGGAGAAGGAGGGAGGAAGAGGAATACCAGAATCCAGGTTGAATTAGAGGAAAATAGGGGGCCAAAGAGAATGATTGGCCTTTTCATTTGGAGTATTAACAACAGAATCATGAGCGAATGAGAGGAGGAAAAGATGATTTTACAGAAGTTGTTAGAGATAATTCTGGCAAGAGGCCAGAGAGATTGTCAGTCGGAGAACCAAAGAGGTCAGCGCATTTTAAAGAAAGTCCGCTTTGCTCGTCGAAGAGTAATCCCTGCAACGATTTCTAGCTGGAATGAAAATTCAAGTGTGAGTGATAGAAACGAGAATTTTCACCCGATAAGCATTACCTCTAGCCTGAATGGCCAGGAACAAGCACGATCGAACCATGGATTTGAGGAGAAAAGATTTAGTCCAAGAAGCATGAACCTGCTCATCCCATTAACAATTTCTTCAGTTCCCACTTTATCGGCAGAATCTGAAGGTCTTAAGAGTCAAAGCAGTCACTTCAATTATAGTGTTAGCGTAGAAGCAACGCAATGCCCCCCAATTGATCAAAGTGCCAGAAAACCGCATAGGGCAGGATGGAGATGTTGGAGAGAAAGTATTAAAATTAAGTGATATATTGTTGTGGTCAGATTTACCGATAGGAGCGAAGGTGGTGTATTTATAGAGAGTAGTGGACTAGTGGTGAAACATAGTCAAAGTGTGTTCAAGAATCGGTTGGACGATCCGGAATGTGTGTGTAGGTTATTTTAATCAGTTGCTCCAGATCGTTGGAGAATACTGAATGACTTCCCCAACCAAATCAGTAGGGAGAGAGGAACCCAACAATCTTGTGTACATTGAACCCCTGCAAATAGAGGACCCAGTATTTGGATGAGAAGATATAAATAGGCCTCGTGAGAAGTAGTAAGGTAATCAAAAAAAGTCATGAAAATCTTTTTTTTTAGGAGAAAATTAGCAGAAGCACATTAGAATATTGTTTTTTTTTTTTTTTTTATTTTAAGCCACAGAACACCGAAGTTAGGAGATTCGAGATCGAGATTCTCGAGACGTGTTAAAGGAATGTTTATATTTACATACCCCACCCTTCAAACGGAAATTATAAAATAAGTTATAGTTGGATATTAAACGAGTTTAAAGGATGAATTCCTAGCCATCTTGGTCTCAGACAAGAGCATAAAATTAGTTTAGAGTTGAGAGGTAGTATTCCCATGATGCAGAGTTAGAGTGCGCTTCATTGATGTTGGTAGCTCAAAGAAAGTAAACGCCTGTGCAAATCTGTATCATACACGCACACGCACACGTAATCACAAAAACAAAACAAAAAAAAAACACCAGATTGGTGAAAACAACAGGCAAAAACCAAAGGAGAAATGAGTAAAATTTATTCACGCTAAAACCTAAATTTTAAAACGATAAAACCCTTTTTACAGCAAATATCTAAAACATAGGAATAATCCAGAAAGTTTAAAACACTCACGCACTCGCCACGCTCTCACGAAATTGCGTACAAATAAAAAAATACCATTGATCGATCAAAAAAAGTAGATAAACTGCATGAACAGGTAGCCAATGGCTGTCCAAATAGTAAATTTTTACGCTAAAGACCAAGTTTGAGAAACGCTAAAATCTGCCAAAGCGAAACGAGGAAAAAAAAACATAACTTTGGTACTGAAGCATTCATATCGAAACCAGATTTGCCATTGAATCGCAAAGCTTCATGAATTTTTCAACAAAAGTGTAGTATCAAGCAGCACTGGCCATTTTAACCGATACCGATACCGATACCGATACCGCTACCAAAATGGCCGATACTACTGATACCGATACCGATACTTATTCGGCATATCCCTAATATATATATATATATATATATATATATATATATATATACATATAGCATATATATATATATATATATATATATATATATATATATATATATATATATTCTTTTATTTTATTTTATTTATTTATATTTATTTATTTATTTATTTTATAATTTATTTTATTACCATATATATACAGTATTTATTTCATTTAAATTTATTTTATATCATATACTGTATTTGCATCATATCTTTATATCATTATTATATTTATATCTATGTTATATTATATAGCTATATATATTTTTAACTTTAGAAAGATGTTTTATATTAAACAAATTCAAA
>JABUQX010083978.1:0-5000 GCA_015478945.1 Trachelipus rathkii | reverse complement strand
GGTCTTCTTTGTACGAAGTTCTGATACCGAGTAGGACAAGAGGAAGAGTTTCGGACCAATTTTCCGGTGTTCCATGGGCCATAAGAGAAGCTTTTAGCTGCCGGTGATAACGTTCCACCATGCCTTGACTTTGCGGATGATAGCTGCAAGAGCGAAGGCGCTTGGAACCGATTAAAGTCATAAGGTCCTTCCAGAGGTGAGACTCAAACTGCCTACCCTGGTCTGTGGACACGGTCGAAGGTGTACCAAACCTGGCTATCCAGTTGTACAAAAATGCCTGAGCAATTGTCTCGCTAGAAGTATCTCGCAATGGAATGGCTTCTGCCCATCGAGTGTATCGGTCTATGCAAGTTAAAATATGTGTGAAACCATTTGAGGGATGGTAAAGGGCCAACTAAATCAATGTGAACCTGGTCAAAACGTTCACCAGGGGGAATAAATTGCTGAAGAGGTGCGACAGTGTGCCTGTGCACTTTGGATTTTTGACAGTTGAGACACTGCGTTGTCCACTGTTTAACATCCTTTAGTAAGGACGGCCAAACGAAATGCTTACCTATTTTGACTTGACTACCTTTTACCCCTGGGTGCGACACGTCGTGAATGGTGTGAAACACCTTTCTGCGCATGGGGGTTGGTACTACTGGACGAGGATGTGCGGAAGAGACGTCGCATAACAAAGGTGGAAAACCAAAAATTTCTACAGTTTGAATGTCGTAAGAAGAAGCACTAGGAAAAACAATCTCTTCGAGTTGCTGCAGACGAGCCATTTCAACGAAATCAATGTCTGGTAAAGGAGAGATAGCGTTAATTCGGGAAAGAGCATCGGCAGGAATGTTGTCTTTTCCTTTTATATGGCGGATATCAGTTGTGAATTGGGCAATGAATTCAAGGTGACGGGCTTCACGAGGTGACTGTTTCACTGTGGAAGCTGTAATGGCATGCGTGATGGGTAAATGATCAGTTACAACATGGAATTCCCGACCTTCTATGAAGTAACGGAAGTGCTTAATAGCTAAATATATTGCTAGAAGTTCTCTACCAAATGCGCTATACCTTGTTTCAGGTGGCTGGAACTTTTTAGAAAAGAAAGCTAATGGACGCCATTCGTTATCAATAAATTGTTGCAGCACAGCTCCAGCTGCGAAGTCTGAAGCGTCAGTGTTGATTCTGGTCGGGGCTGTGTCGGATGGAAATATAAGTAACACGGAAGAGGCAAGGGCTTCCTTGATGGCGGTGAAGGCATTAGTTGCTTCGTCGTTCCAATCTACAGTGACAGAAGCAGCAGAACCTTTACGTGGATGTTTAAGAAGTGCGTGAAGCGGGAGGAGAATTTTAGCAGCGGATGGTATGAAACGATGGTAAAAATTTACCATCCCTAAAAAACGACGGAGTTGACGCTGTTTTACGGGTTTCGGAAACTCACGAATGGCTGCCACACGATCCTCAAGAGGACGTATACCTTCGGCAGAGATTGTATGTCCGAGAAAAGTTAGGGATGAAACTCCGAATTCACATTTGGAAGAATTGACACATAGACCAAATTCACTAAGTCTGGTAAAAACTTGCCTGAGATGTGAAGTATGTTCTTCCGGAGAAGCACTGGCAATCAATAAGTCGTCTATGTAAGCGAAAACGAAGGGTAAACCGCGTAAGACTAAAAGACGTTGGAATGATTGACTAGCATTTCGTAAACCGAATGGCGTTCGAAGAAATTCGTAAAGGCCGAAAGGAGTGATAATGGCAGTCTTATGAATGTCGTCCGGATTGACGGGAATTTGAAAAAATGCCGAAATTAAGTCAATTTTTGAGAAGATGGTACAGCCCGAGAGGTGGGATGTGAAATCCTGTAAATGAGGTACATTATAGCGGTCCGGGCGGGTGATTGCATTTAGGCAGCGATAATCGCCTGTTGGGCGGTAATCCCCATTGGGTTTTAGTACCATATGTAATGGAGAGGCATAGTCAGACTTGGAAGGTCGGATGATGCCCTTCTCTAAGAGAGATTCGAATTCTAGCTTCGCAGCTTTGAGTTTATCTGGTGCAAGACGTCTAGCGTGAGAGAATGGAGGTCTGCCGGAAGTTTCAATGTGATGAACAACATTATGTTTCACAGGAGGGAACTTGGAGACTGGAGAAAGAAGCTCTGGAAAATCGGTAATTAATAATGATTCAAAAATATTATTAGATGGAGAAAGATGTATGCCACTGATGGAAGCAGACGCACGAATACAAGCAGATGAGAAATGTGTCTCAAAATCAATGATGCGGTTGTGGTTCATGTCAACCAGAAGGTTGAAGTGGGACAGAAAGTCTGCACCTAATATTGGTAATGTGACGTCGGCTATCGTGAAGTCCCATATAAAATCACGACGGAACGAGAGCGTTAAATGGAGTCGTTTGGTACCATAAGTGTTGTGCCATTGGCGGCGCGTAAAGAGCCTGATGGTTCTGGAGCTTGTTTGTTTTTGAGAATGGTACGTGGTACAGCTGAAATTGAGCTACCGGAATCTACGAGATAAGATAGTTTGGTGGAGGGATCGTAAACACAAAGCAAGTTGGACGCTTTTGAAACCACCCCAAGCGAATTTATGGAGCGGTGTTTGAGTTTAAATTCCCGAATGTACAAGGCTTAAGACATGACCGAGTTTGGTCTCCGAAACGTTGATGATTTCTACAAATACCCTGCTGATTATGTGACGGAAACTGAACTAAAGCCTGAGAATCAACAGGAGAAGAGGCGAACTGACGCGAAGGAGTAGGTGAGCGACGGTACGAACGTCGTTGCATAGTTGGAGAGCGAGAATTATGACCATAATTGTATGTAGAATAAGTATTTGATGCATTGGGAGGAGGCTGGGGGTATGAAGGAGGTAGTGAATAAGGATGAGGAGAGGACTGAGGATACTGTTGTTGAGGATAAGGATATTGTTGTTGAGGATAAGGATATTGTTGTTGAGGGTAAGGAGAGGGAGGGGGAGGAGGAGGATGGGAGGAAGGAGCAGTGTAACGCGTTTCTAAAGCTCGTAATCTGGTGGTTAAATCCATGATGGTGTTCTGCAACACCTGTAGTTGTGACATGATATAAGCATTTTATGAGCATTTTCAGTGGGCGGCGGTGGGTGCCTAATGGCATTGACTGACTCATTTACATGCGATAGCGACGCTTGTGGTAAGTTATTATTGTCGGTGGAGACTGTGATGTGCGAGACTTGTGATGGTATGTCTGCTGTCGTAAGAGGTTTCGCTTTACAAAATTCTATCTGCATGAGTAGGCGTAGTCTTGATAGTGAAACAGTGGGAGTCTACAGTTGCTAAACAGATTGCATCCTCTTGCAGGACAGTGGTTCTGTAGGAAGAGTGGCGCGACAATATGTATATCAATGCCTACAGGAGGGCCGGTCAAGAGATTCAACATATCAGATAATAGACTGATGGCAAAACGATCTCCAGAGAGCCACCAGTCAAAGCTTTTATTCAACTGTTTTCAGCGTCGGTTTCTCCCAGCCGGTTTAAAAGTCGGTTTTAAGTTGGGTATAGGGCTGGTTGTGGGATGGTAAGGAGGGTAAAACATCCTTTAGGCCGCTGTAAAACAGGGACAGGAGGGAATTTTTAAGAAGGGCTTCTGAATCGGACAGCCTCGTTGGTAAGATTCGAGCTGGAAGCTCGAGGCAGCGTAAATGGTGAGATTCAGGTCATTGATTGAGGGAACCCTTACCAAGTATATACACTAGGGTTCCTGTCTGAGGCAGGCTGTTGTGATATTACGTTCAATTTCAGTTTGCAGCGATATCAGGGAGGGGACATAGGTTGATAAATATTAATAATACGGATTGAAAACAAAAAAAAAATTTTTGGGAAAATAATATTACGAGAAAACAAATAATATGGCTTAACGATGCGATTGCATACGCGCCAATACTATAATAGGGGTCAGAGACCAAAAAATAGACTGAATACTACAACAAGGTATGCAATGGATGAGGAAAATATTAGTATGCCGGGTCTTTTATGGGGGCTAAATAATGTAAAAAAATTATTTGAAAATGGTAATTTGGGCCAGAATTTACCCAGATATTATGTAAAATTTGTATCGTAATCACTAATATAATATTTATAAGTTATATACATAATGGATTTCCCAGCGTCCAGGTGCGGATCGTGTGTGTTTCTTTGTTGTACGAGATGCCGGACTAGCGGGACGACGGCTCAAATTCCCAGGGCCTCACAACGAAGGGTCACCAGTGTTCAAGCGTTCAGGACGTACTCGAAGTCTTCAGAAGGCTGTGGTAACCAAACACTCGGGTAGTTCGGATTGTCAGACATTCTATATTGAAAGCCAATTAACCATAATTATTAGTATTGTCTATATTAATAATAATAATACATAAATATAATAGTTATAATTAATAATTAAGAATAGATAATAATATAATAATAATAATCGAGATTCACAGTAAATGAAATATATAAGGTTCGCATAAAATGGTGCGTGTCGCTCTATTGTACTGATTAAGATTTCGTTATTTTAGGGTGACCAAATTATATTTAATCTAATAAAAAATTTGCGACATAGCTTTCGCTTTATAGCTGAATAAATATAGCAAGAGTAATTTAAAATAAATAATGTAATGTATGGATTAAGGTAAAATTTTTCACTAAAATGTTTTCACGTATATTATAACAAATAATTCTTCGATAAGGAATACAAAAATTAGGCCCTTGAAAATAAGCGAAATATGACACGACCTTGTTAACTAATTCGAGGCAAAGGTAACACAGAGGACTGATGGAGCATCAAACATTCACAATAAAATCACTGATGCTCACAAGATCAATATTCATAAGATTTGGCGAATTGTTTGTAATGAAAAACAGGTTGTTTGGAACAAAATAAAGGAGCGGTTTTCAGAAGCTCTGTTCATGGGCGATAGAGATGGGCGGGATGATTGACCATAGCAAACAAGGATGTGGTTCACGTGAAGAAGTAGGACGATATAATA
>JABUQX010083977.1:22500-24930 GCA_015478945.1 Trachelipus rathkii | reverse complement strand
CGTTGTACTTCGTTCAGTTTCGTTGAACCGTTTCGCATTTAATAGTGACGCTGCGTTTCGTGCGCCGCTAAACATTTATTTCGGAGCTCAATAGAATTTTCTTCAACCGAATCCGTAGAGCCCGATCGGGACAAACGATGATAGGGACAAATAATGATCGGGACAAACGATGATCGGGACAAATAATGATCAGGACAAACAAACTCTCCAAACCCGTAAATAAAAACCGACAGAGAGAATCCTTTGATCCCAACAATCCGTTGAGTCAGATTTACCAAATAATCGGGGCAAGCAAACAAACAAGATGCAGATAATCGGGCAAGCAAAAAACAAGATGCAGATAATCGGGGCAAGCAAACAAACAAGATACAGATAATCCGGGGCAAGCAAACAAACAAGATGCAGATAATCGGGGAAAGCAAACAAACAAGATGCAGATAATCGGGGCAAGCAAACAAACAAGATGCAGATAAACGGGGCAAGCAAGTAAACAAGATGCAGATAAACTGTGCAAGCAAGAAAACAAGATGCAGATAATCGGGGCAGCAAACAGATAAGATGCAGATAATCGGGGGAAGTAAACAAGATGCCCAGATAATCTGGGCAAGCAAAGAAACAAAATGCAGATAATCGGGACAAGCAAACAAACAAGATGCAGATAATAAGGGAAAGCAAACAGATAAGATGCAGATAATCGGGGGAAGCAAATAAACAAGATGCAGATAATCGGGGAAAGCAAAGAAACAAAATGCAGATAATCGGGGCAAGCAAATAAACAAGATGCAGATAAAAAGAGGACATATAGAATGTGTTGAATCCGACTTGTGGAAAAACAAACTAACTAATAAACAAATAATAATCAAAAAACACAGTGCCTACCAGGGGGCTCAATGGGCAAAAGCTGGTTGTCCACTTCCAGGATGCTGAACAATTACCTAGAGTAGTTCCCCTCGTAGAATAGGGATATGCTCGTGAGGTGCGAACTTTATTTAAAAAAAACAAAACAAAAACAAACAAACTTCCCAAACGATGATAAAAAAAACACACAAGCAAACAAACAAACAAACAAACAAACAAACAAACAAACAAACAAACAAACAAACAAACAAACAAACAAACAAACAAACAAACAAACAAACAAACAAACAAACAAACAAACAAACAAACAAACAGACAAACAAACAAACAAACAAACAAACAAAACAAACAAACAAACAAACAAACAAACAAACAAACAGACAAACAAACAGAGTATTCGAAACCTTGAGATAGAATTGAACCTTGAAGAACTCCGGTGTTGGGTGGGGTGGGGTTGATTGGGGTTGGGTGGGGTGTTGTGGGGGAGTTGAGATAAACTGCATAACCCATAGTTAATAATAATAATAATAATAATAATAATAATAATAATAATAATAATAATAATAATAATAATAATAATAATAATAATAATAATAATAATAATAATAATAAAAATGATAATAATAATAATAATAATAATAATAATAATAATAATAATAATAATAATAATAATAATAATAATAATAATAATAATAATAATAATAATAATAATAATAATAATAATAATAATAATAATAATAATAAAAATAATAATAATAATGATAATAATAATAATAATAATAATAATAATAATAATAATAATAATAATAATAATAAATAATAATAATAATAATAATAATAATAATAATAATAATAAAAATAATAATAATAATAATAATAATAATAATAATAATAATAATAATAATAATAATAATAATAATAATAATAATAATAATAATAATAATAATAATAAATAATAATGATAATAGACCTTTAATTAAAAAAAATTGAAAAATTCGAAGAGTAATTTTAAAAAATCTATTCAGCAAAGTGTTACATAGAGATGTGGATGAAGGAAGAAGAAAAATAAATCTATCGGTATTATAAACAATTATGTTTGTTTGTTTGTTTTTTATATGTTTGTTTCTCTTTGCTTGTTTATATGTTTGTTTAGTCGTCTGTTTGTTTGCTTGTTTATTAATTAATTAATTTGTTTGTTTGTTTGCTTGTTGTTTAAATGTTTGTTTCTATTTGCTTGTTTATCTGTTTGTTTATTAGTTTGTTTGTTTGTTTATTAATTAATTAATTTGTTTGTTTGTTTATTGTTTATCTGTTTGTTTCTCTTTGCTTGTTTATCTATGTTTATTCGTTTGTTTGTTTGTTTATTAATTAATTGTTTGTTGGTTTGTTGTTTATCTGTTTCATTCTCATTGCTTTTTATCTTTGTTCATTCGTTTGTTTGTTTGTTTGCTTGTTTGTTTGTTTGCATGTTTGCTTGAATGTTTGTTTGCTTGCTTGTTTTAAAGTGATGTTACTCCGGCTCTCGTTCCGGACCCGATTTTGATAGATTTTCTTTCCTGTCCCGATATTTTA
>JABUQX010083977.1:0-5000 GCA_015478945.1 Trachelipus rathkii | reverse complement strand
GTATTTGGCAACTTTTGCTCTTGAGACTAACTGCAGCTTAAGGTCAATCAGAGCTTGCACTATTTCAGGTCTAAAATATTACTAAATTTTAAGAAGTTAATTAATAAATATTAGAATAAAATACATTTTTTTAAGTTTCCTCAATGAAATATACTTCTGAAAATGTTTTATTTATTTTCCTGTAGATGTTACAGTTTTCTAGTTACATGCTTGAACTCTTCGGGATGCTGGCCATTATATATATATATATATATATATATATTATATACTATATAATATATATATATATAATTATATAAATATATTATATATATTATATCATATATATATTTATATATATATATATATATTAATATGTTGTGTGTGTGTGGTGTGGTGCGGGCGCGGCCGCGCGCTCCCGCGAGTTTAATGAAATGAAATTAGAATAAAAAATATTGTACAATATTATTCAAATATTATTTGATAATATATAAAGTTCATTTAAAAAAGCTTAAGTAAATTGCTAAATAATATACTAACATATTATTTATTAATACGGTAAATACATGTTTTATAAAAGTATTAAAAAAAATTTCCTTTTAATATATATATATATAATATATATATATATATATATATATATATATATATAATATATATATATATATATATATAATATATATTATATATATATATATACTTAATATATTTTTTTATATATATATATATAATAATTATATATATAATATATATAATTCAATGGATTTAACGGACTTTCGAAACTTTATTCAAGTTTTATCATGTTTAAATAACGGATTTAAATTTCATTCGAAATCGTTACTTAAATTGGATCATTTTAAAATAACTGATTTAAAGGCTACTCGAAACCGTTATTAAGTCTAATCATGGTAAAACAGCTGATAAAACCATTTTTCAAGTTCTATCAAGTTCAAACAACGGTATTATCGATCATTCGAAGCCGTTATTCAAATTTTATGATGTTAAAACAACAGATTTAAACTACACTCAAAACCGTTATTGAGTTCGATAACGTTAAAATAAACAGATTTAAAAGGTCAAATTCGAGACCGTTATTTAAAATTAGTACAAATATTTTTAAGAACATTGAATTTCACTTTAAAAATTGAAGTTGCCTGTCTGTAAGTTATAAACGCTGTTGAAATTGACCAAGAGTCTTTGAATGAAGAAAAATTAATATTAATCAACGTTAAATTTTAAAAAACTGTGAAGTAACAAATGTTTATTGCAGAGAATAAAATAAAAATATAGATAAAATAAAATAAAATAATAAAGAGAAAAATGATATAACAAAAAGTACCTTTTTTTATTTTATTTTTTTTAGCTTTACTATTTACAAAAATTTATTTAAAAATAATTAAGAACGAAAAACATATATGAAAGAAGTTTTTTTTTTTTTTTTTCTTTTAATTTGATCCATTCAAATTTCTTTTAATATTTGTAATTTTTATTTCACTTCTTTTTTTCTACAGAAAAAAGAAGTAACTTACTTTTTCTGATTTTAAAAACTTCACATTAAAATATTTTTGCATTCCTTTTTAAAAGACTTTAAAAACAGGATGCAAAATATTTGCAAAACGAGCCCAAAAAGTTTAGAGTAAATAAAAATAAAATTGACATGAAAGTAAAAGAGAGAGAGAAAAAAATAGTATGCTTAAAATAAAATGAAAATGCAAAATTGGGAATTAAAATAAAAAAAAAGTAATTATTTAAAAAAAAAAAAAAAAAAAAAAAAAAAAAAAAAAAAAAAAAAAAAAAAATCTTGACAAAATGGAACCTCAAATCTGAGACAGTGATAAGGTATGAAAAAAAATTAAATATTCTTTCAAAAAAAAATACAAAGGGATTGGGAGAAAAAAATGATAAATTATTTTTTTAGAAGAGAGTAATAAAAATAATAATAATAATAATAATAATAATAATAATATAATAATAATAATAATAATAATAATAATAATAATAATAATAATAATAATAATAATAATAATAATAATAATAATAATAATAATAATAATAATAATTATTATTTTTATTATTATTATTATTATTATTATTATTATTATTATTATTATTATTATGATTTTATTACATTATTTTAATATTAATATAATAATAAATTATTAATTATTATTATTATTATTATTATTATTATTATTATTATTATTATTATTATTATTATTATTATTATTATTATTATTTTTATTTTTATTATTTTTATTATTATATTTTGAAAAAGCATCACTAGCACCTGATCCTTTTCTCATTTCTATTTTTCTTCAATTTTGTATACAATCTCCTCTCTCTCTCTCTCTCTCTCTCTCTCTCTCTCTCTCTCTCTCTCTCTCTCTCTCTCTCTCTCTCTCATTTTTATCTTCCTTATCGTCACAGCCTCGCTTCCTTGCTTATCTATTTCGGCCAAGGCTGAACAATTGCTAAAACGTCCAAAGTGGCGTCAGAACAGAAAAACAAAATGGCTACCCTTATGACGTCAATAATATTAGTTCAAAATTAATTTGTCTCATCCATCAATATAGTTTCTGATAACTAATTATTATTTTTTGTAAATTATTATTATTATTTTAAATGATTGCTCTGAATCTCCTTTTATTACTGTTGTTATTATTTTATTATTATGATATTAATATTAATATTAATTGTTATTAATTAATTATTATTATTATTATTATATTATTATTATTAATTATTATATTATTATTATTCCTTCTTTTCTTCTTCTTCTTTCTTCTTCTCTTCTTCTCCTTCTTCTTATTCTTCTTCTTCTTCTTCTTCTTGTTTCTTCTTCTTCTTCTTCTTCTTCTTCTTCTTCTTCTTCTTCTTCTTCTTCTTCTTCTTCTTCCCTTTCTCTCTTATTCTTCTTCTTCTTCTTTCTATATTTTTTTTCTTTCTCATTTTTTTTTTTCCTCCTTTTTTGTATTAATTGAAACGAATTTCTAACATTTTTTAATACCTTATTACAGTCTTAGATTTGAGGTTATTGCGTGGTTTTTTCTATTAAAGTTTTTTTTTCTTTTTTTTTTTTTTTAAACCCCTGTTTTTTCCAATCCAATTTTTTCATTTTAAAATCAGATTTTTATATTTTCATTTTTTAAGGCGTACCATTTTTTGGCTCTCTTTTCTTTAAGTTCCATGTCAATTTTATATTTTTTTTACTCTAAAACTTTTGGACTTGTTTTGCAAATATTTTGGCATCCCTGTTTTTAAGTCTTTTAAAAAGGGATGCAGAAATATTTTAATGTGGATTTTAAAAATCAAAAAATTGAAGTGCTTTATCTCTTAGAAGAAAATAAAGTGAAATAAAAAATTAAAATATTAAAAGAAATTTTTGTAAAAAGAGAGAAATCATGGAATATATTGTAGAAACAAAATTCTTCTCTCATATATTGTTTTCGTCCTAAAATTAGTTTAATAAAATAAATGATTTGTCCAGCTAGTTTTTTTTATAAAAAATCAATGGCAATTTTATGATGTCTTTCCCTTTAGTATAAACAGGTTATTTTTTTATCTCTATTTTTAGCTTTATTATCTGTGTTTTAAAAAAAAATTTTTACAATTTTTAAAATTTTATAGCTTTTAAAATCACATGTTGCTGCATTCAAGAACTCTTGTGCATTTTCAGCAGGTTTATAACTTACAGAAAAAGCAACTTCCATCCTAAGGGGACACTCAATAATCTTTTAAACATTGTTTCGAACTTAAATAACGGTCTCGAATGACGCGTTAAATCATTTATTATAACATGTGAAGCTAAATAAACAGTTTCGAGTTTATCGTTTAAATTCCGTATTTAACATGATTGAACTTGAAATAACGGCTTCGAGTGAAAATCGTTAAAATACGTTATTTTATGCATGATAGACCTTGAATAACGGTTTTGAAATGACTGTTAAGGTAAGTCGTTTATTTAACCTTGATAAAACTCGATAGAGTTTCAAAGAGAATTTAAATCCATTATTTTATTAAAAAAAAACGAAAAAAAAACAAAATTATATGATAGAAGATTTAAAATAGATATATATTTAACGTATTAAAGAAATAATATTTTATTATATCAATTTTGCAATTTATTTGTGCTTTTTTTAAATGCACTTTACATATTATTGAAATATATTTAATGGATAATTTATTATAAATATATTTTTAATTTAAATTAATTCACACACACACCACACACACACACACACACACAACATATATATAATATATATATATATATATATATATATATATATATTATATATATATATAATATATATATATATATATATATATATATATATATATATATATATATATAACAAAATACATAATACATGTATATCTATTTTTAAAAAATTTTATATATATATATATATATATATATAATATATATATTATATATATAATTATATATATATATATTATTATATTATATATATATATATATTATTTAATTTATTCATTTATACAAAGCACTAAATCCAGCATAGCTGCAGGGTGATGTTGGTGGCTGATAAGTTTTCAAATTTATCATCACCATTCACGAAAGGAAACAAAGATAGAAGGGGGGTATTCAGCCCCTTGCTATCAGACGAAGAGAATTCATGGATTTTCTTCCTATGACTCGACGACTTCGCGAAACCCAGCTTCACTTTTCCTAGTATTTAAAGTAATTAGTTATTTATTTATTTTTTTTTTTAATAATTTTTGCAATTCATTCAAAATAATTAAAAGAAATTGTAATTGAAAAAAATATATCTTCTCCATCTCAGATTTTAAATGATAATGACTTAAAAATAAATAATTAAAATTTTGAGTTCCGAATCATTAATATTAATTTTTCTACCTAAAATTACTAGAACTTAAAACATTAAGTGGATATCTTTCTTAAATTCCAATCCAAAATTTCTTATTTTAGTAGTTTTCCTTCCTTCATATATATATATATTAATATATATAAATATATAATATATTATAGTGATATT
>JABUQX010083976.1:17500-42880 GCA_015478945.1 Trachelipus rathkii | reverse complement strand
CCTTTTGAGGTTATGGAGACAAGTATCTGTGTGATATTTTGAGTTGATAGAATTGTTCTATAAAAGGACGCTACTTCCATGATCCATTCAAACTTTATGGATTTTAATCTGAACTCTGGAACCTATCGGCACTTCAGAATCTCTTTGTTAAAAGTGTTCATGCAGTAGTTAATTTCAACCACTCTCAATATGTCAGAAATTTGTAACAGCAAAATCATTTCTTCGAGTTACTTTTACTCCTCAAAATTTCTTTTTTTGACATTACTGAAGAGGCTTCAATACCAAGCAACAAATAAAACTCTGTCTATGACTATTAACAACACTTTCGAGATGTAGAAACACTTGGCTGTTCATAAAAGACACATCCTGAATGATAAGAGAGTAAATCTTCTTTCAAGCACATATTCGTCATATGGCCTAACTCTACCATAGGTTAACAGTCCGAATCATTGTAAAAGACTGTGCTATGCTCCAGTCGCACTAAAATCTTAATTTTATTGCATTGTATAAGGAATGTCAGTTTTGTAAGACGAACGTGTGTTGATTGCTGCGACTTACTCTGCCCACAAATTTGTGAGAGTAGTTAGAATTGAATTTTCCTCTGTTTGCAGTTCTAAACATGTCGACAATATCAGGTTTAATTATAGAATTTTAGACAGGAAGCCAACCCCAAGCACCACCTTGCCAGATTGTGTGTAAACTAGTTTATATATATAAATATATATATATATATATATTTAATATATTATATATATCATTATATATATATATATATATAATATTATTTTAATAGGAATAATATATATATTATACTATACTAATATATATATAATATAATATACCATTTAATGTTATTTTCGCCGATTAGAAGTATCTAAACGAGGCTCATCAGATGAAAGTAAAATTTCGGAAATTTCGGGTTTAAAAACGGGTGGATTGTGGATTTCGTGCAGTTTGAAAGTGACTCTGTTAGGTGAACACGAATATATATGTAATTGGTTTTGCTATACTACAAACAAAGTATTAATAAATGGCAATCCTCTAAGAATGCTGACTTATTTGAAATGTGCAAATCACCGCTGGTTTTATTTCGGGTAGGAACTCGCTTGGCCGCACCACCAAAGATATAGGGGTAGCTGACTGATTTGGGGAGAGAGAGAATTAGCCACCGTGCTTTGGAGGAGAAAGAAGGTGTTGCCCAGCTTGAGAGGAGAGAGTTTAGCTCGATCAGGCTCGAAAGAGCGAAGAGGAGAAAAAGCAAAGATTGGAAGAATGAAAGAAGGAGAAAAGCTAAAATGCTTGAAGCTGCAAAGCTGGGTTTAGAGAAAGCCCAAAAAATCGAAGCAGGAGGAGGCGAAGGAGAAAAGGCTTAAAATAGAGGCAGACGAAGATGCTAAGAGAGGGCGGACAAGAAAGAATGCTTCGAGATTGAAGCTTGATGCTGGAAGAAAAAAACAGCGCAACATGACGCAGCGGATAGCATCACAGAATTGGGCAGAGCAAGCAATAATTGCTTTCCCATGCTAATAAGTATCCGAAGTTGAAAAAGCTTCCTTTCTTCGACGAAAAGAAAACCGGAATATGAAAGATATCCTGTTAATGTTTTAGAGAAGCGGAGCAAGAGCAGAAAGGGCGAACGTATTTCCCTATGGAAAAAGCGAGACGGGACAATTTTAGGAGGTTCTCTATAACAGAGCAAAGCTGTCCATGTGGTATATATATAATAGACTGGACTGTATTTGAAGAATTCCACAGAGGGCTACGACAACGAGTTTGAAAAGTGCTTTATTGGAGGCTGATGGGCTTCACGGAAAGTGCGGGGTTACTGTACAAAGTAAGTTAAACCTTATAAACTCCTACGGAAAGATGATAATCCTAGAGTTTATTTACAGGAATTATTGAAGCTCTGTAAAAAGTGGTTAACAGCAGCGAATGTAACACTGACACCCTGATGATATTATCGAATTTTTCTCGGTGGATAAGTATTTGCAGATACCGGTTCCAAAGAACTCTCGCAAACCTATTTAAGGGGAGTCGAAGAAGGAACGCACCAGAAGAGAGATAATTACTTGGTTTCTAGATCTGAAGGGATTTAACCCCAAATGGAAGCACATCGTTTGAGCGTTCACAGCTATAGTCACACGCGAATCACAAATCAAGTTGAGAGAAAAAACACACTAATATAATAATTTTAGAGTCAAAAGCAAGGCTCTTAATTAACATGCACAGGAATCAGAAAAGTAGCAACAAACATGCATCGAGAGAGAAACTAACAATGAAAGCAGGATCGAGGGTAGGGCACAGACCAGAACTAGTACGTCGCAGTCAGCAGGAGCCGAAGAGAAGTGCCCACTCTGCTTTTAAGTGTCAGAGGAGAGGGCGCATCTCTCCAAGCGGACTTGTCGAGCCCTCCTTACTATTCAACAAAATAGTACTAGGGGAACAAAAAATTTCAGGAAGCGCAAAAAGAATAACAAAGCGCACGGGAGCGTCGGAGTCTTCTGATAACGGCACCGAAACGCCCTGAACTACTCAGGGGTTGAAGAGCCGAAGCTCCTGGATGAGTTAGTGAAGGGGTGAAAAATGATGAAACGTCACACCTACCTGTAACGTATGGACGGTGAATGGCATATTAAAGATCAAACCTCCCGAGATTTACTGGATTGTAAACGTTGGTTGGTGCGGAAAAGTTCTGTGGACCGAAAAAGCGTGTTATTGTGGTTGGGAAACAACACTTGAAAAACGTTGGGACGGCACCGGTGATCGAAGCTCCGCTTGCCAATATTTCGATGTGGATACCCTTATATTGTAGGGAGAACAACTCGCGGGGGCGGGCAGTGTCGCCGGAGGTGCTGTTTATTTGATGCTTGGTATCGGAATGTTAAACAGGAGCATTGCCCCATAAGTTCAAGGCATTAATCTCGCTTGGGACAGTCGACCGTGATGTCGAGGGCCTCCGTAAAGTGAGAGGTCGGGATAACATAGAAGTACCTCCGCTAGGTCTCCCATTTGCTGAGAGCGCTGAAGAGGTTCACCAAAGAACGAAACCTAACAAACCAGGTGCATACAATTTGGTATGGCAGTTTTTGGAGATGATGAGGATCTTACAGATGGGGGAAACCGTCAGTGCCACAGTCGTTTGACATCAGGTCTGTAGTAAAGATGTCACGCCAACCATGGAACCCACACTAATTATGATTTTGAATGACTGGGGTTGCAAAATGGATTTATTTTCCCCCCCCCCACACCTGAAAGTGAGAACGTTACCATGTGGGAAAAGATTGGAAGTTGAATTGCCACCTAAGATCTATTAAAAGATGTTTGAAGCAGAGACAACCGGAGATGATAGATGTTCAAAGAAACATCGGTGGTACGAGAGCACGAAGTGCTGTCTGGATGAAACGAGAAATCTGTTGCGGATGAAGATGAATGGGATGAATAGGTGAGACGGTTGACATAGATCAGGTCACACGGCAGAAACGAGCGCAGAAGTTCTGAGAGAAGGGTTTGTTGTAGCTGTGGGTGAAAAAGGGATACTATCCAGACCACGTAACGATGCTTAACCCATCGGGATGACAGTTCAAAGACATGCCGTTGTATTAACGAGCGGAAAAAGACCTTTTAAAAAGTAAACGAAACAGATTGCGAGTTTGCTCACAAGAGAAGGGAAGCTTATAAGCAAGCTGTTAGTGTAAAGGATAGATTATGTGACTGGTACCGACCCCGGAACAGCAAGGCGAAGTTCGAAGACAGTCATCCTCAGTATTATTAACTGGGGCAGTCACGAACAAGAATTCAATGCGTGTACAGAGAATTAAAAAAGTTGGAACAAGGCAAGAGCAAAGCAGCGTCGCATGAAAATGTTCAGTGCAGGAAAGTAGGAAAAGGCATTGTGCGAAAATACTTCGCAATACAAAAGAAAGTTGAAAGATCGAGACGGCGAAGACTCGCCATGCGAAAAAGTGGTACAGATCGAATCAATGCGGGGGTGTTTATCAAACCGGCACAAATGCAAGGTTTGAAAACGGGAGGTAGTTAGAGAAGACACATCGGGCGCAATGGAAAGGCTGGCATACATTAAAAGAGAAGTTATGGGCAGACGAGGGCGTAAAAGCGAGAACACACTGCACAGGAGGGACGTTGAAGGAGGACATGTGTCGGGGAGAAATGAGAAAGACTGTTGAAACACTAGATATGTAAGAAGTGAGAGTGTGCATGATGATGCAACGAGAGTCTCACATGAAGAGTCACGCAGCGTGAAACTATTGATCATTTGCAAAGGAATGAGAGAAAAGAACGTTAGGCCAGGAGGAAAGGGGAAGCTGCTAGTAACAACAAGGAGCATACAGAAACACGAAGACGAAATGTGTGAATACTCTGGCAAGAACGGTTTAAGAGAGGCGGGAAGGGGATAACGAAGGGAAAGAGAAGAGGGTGATAGGTCTTGGAGGAAGGGTGTTAAGAGATTTTACTAGTTAGTTTTTAGTTATTGTCAAAGGAAAATGCCGAGCAAAGATGGTACACAACGAAAATAAAAGATGAAAAGAAACAAAATATTGTATAGGTTTGTGAAAATAGAATTTAAAATTTGTCGACCCGAGACAGCCAAACACCCGACATACTCTTGTGACTGTTCTTGCTTCGAAGGAAACTTCAAGTTTTGCCCTATACACATCATAGTGAGGTGTGAGATAATGTCTATCGACTAATTAAGGCATATAAGTCATGTCGACAACACATCTGTCCATTCATCAGAACCAAGTCTCTACAGAAGAAGAGCCACTGATGTAATGAGCACCAATGTTGTAATCCACGTGTACATAAAAGAAAATGTGTGCCTGCTTAAAAGGAATGAGTGGGCACAAAGATGTAATGCAAATGATATACCACGTATATTAAACAATTGCTTCATTTACTGCATTGTAAAGTAATGGCAACATTGCCTTGACAATTTCTTTCATTATGGTCTTAATACTTTTACGTTGTATGATTGTGGCGGCTCGTGAAAATTTTATGATTAAAATTAATGGTTTTTGTATTCATGAGTAATGACAGCCAATGGAAAACTCGGTTTTCGAGACGCTTACTTTGTGAGAAAAGCTAAGTTCTGATTGGCTGTTCATTCACAAAAAACTGTGTAATTAATAATAATACCTTTATTGATTATTCATTATTATTATTACTTATTATTATTATTTATTATAATTATACTTATTAATTAATCTATTCATCTATTAGTATTATTATTATTATTATTCTTAATTAATATTAAAAGGATATTTTTAAAAAATTTTTATTATAGGTAATTGTTTTGATATATATATAAATGGTAATGAATATATTTAATGTTTTATATAATGTGGAAGCTCACAAATGAATTATACAACAATGCATTGCTTTTCATGTTATCGTTTTAGAACGGAAAATTGTGATTTCTTTGTGGACGACCAGCTTCAATTGTACAGAATACCAAATTTTCGGTCTTGCTAAATTTTAAATAATTTGTTTTCTAAAATAATTTAAAAGTGGATACATCATTTTTATAAATTATTTATCAATTTTGATTGGATGGTTAAGCGTAAACTGATTGACGAAACTAATTCTAATATGTTAGATAATTATGAATATTGTATTCCTTAGCTGCATAATTCGTTATTGAAGAAAAGTGCGTACAGTTGACTTTAGCGCTTGTTCGCTCTGTCCTGTATCGTATTTTATTATTTTTAGCGAGTGTGCAGTATTCTGAGGCTGTATAGGTTCGGAGGGTGTCATTTTTTAGAGTATTTTGTGATTAAAAGTTACCCATCAGCTGTCGTAATTGTTTTAAAATGTGATGATGGGTTTTTAAATTTTTCAATGTGGGAAAGTAATATCGTGAGGCACTATGTTGGTGGTGATTGTAAATAGGTCTTTATTGGGATGCGTTGCGAGTTAGTATAAGGATTCCCTGGTTGGGGTTTAGATTAATGAATTACAATTTGTGATTTATTTGTAAATTCTTTCGAATTGCTTAATTTTGATAAATTGCAATCGTCTATCGTTGTGAGTCAAATGCGAATTCTAAGCAAAGGAAGCCATGCATTGTGTCGCGGTGTTTGCTTGGTGATGCTATGGAATCACTTTAAAGGCATGGGTGTTGGGAGGAAGGATGTAGTTTACTGCATATTAAGAAGATGTGTATTGTTTATCAATTTGTAAGGTTATAAGTCCGTGTAGAAAGATGGATCAGATGGTATTTTCCCGTGGTGCATATGGTGAAGATTAACAAAAGTTATAAATGAGTTAACGATTTAAATAACTCTACTCCTTTATATAAAAAAAAATTGCAAGTCAATTTTATTCACTACAATTTTACAAGATTTGGATCTATTACTAGCTTGGGCAACTCCTTTGCTTATAAGACATTCAGCTGTTATAATTGACTCAGCTGGTTTTGAATGTTCATGTCTGTTCACACTGACAAATCGAAATAGTTTTTAAGTTAATTTCTAAAGAGACATCTTAATATACAAGTAAATATTTATATACTTCTTTTGCAAAGCAATTTCTGAAAATCTTAGTTTGTTAAATTATTTGCTAATTAATCATTGTTATTATTTTCATACTTCAATATTATAATATATTATACTTTTATATAGAATTTTAATTAAATTTAACTTCTATTCACATTTATATAATAATTAATCTTTTAATAATATAAATCATGATCTTATGAGAATGATAAAGCATAACATTTAATTATGTTTTTGAATAGTTACACTAATAATAACTCTAATTATTAATATATAGGTTTAACTTTAATTTTAACATTTTCAATTTAAATATTACCATTTATTATATTTAGCATTCTATTTAGTCTCCAAGATTTTCTAAATTGTTTAAATTATTTAGGGTAAAGCATACCCTTTGATTGATTATAAAATTGATTTATTTTATAGAATTCTTTAACAAACTGAATAGATAAAATTGTTCTATTTTTTTAATAAGTCTTTCTTAATTATTTTCATTGTTAGATCTTAGCTTTAATTTTACAGTTTATTTATGAATTTTTTACATCTTATTTTAATACATAATTTCTATTTTAATAAGCTGTAAATTATTTGTTTGTGTTTTTTTAATCCTGTTGCAAATCTATTAAACCTAAATAAAATACAATAAATCAAACTTAACCAGCTGAGGTTTGTGGATGAGGTAGAATGCATCGGATGCCCTTCTGTGGTGCCACAACATTTTGAGCCCAACAGTAGATAGTGCCATAGTCCCTGGCAGTGTAGGCTACGTATCTCAGTTTTGAAACGGCACCTTCAGACAAGTACTGCCAAGCCAGTTGTTATTAGAAGTAAATCAGATTTTAAAATTAGAAACAAAATATTTGGCGGGAATGGGGGTTTGTACAATTGAATATTAATGATAATGTGTACACTAATAAGATCAAAGCGAGCACAAATAAAAGAGATAAAGTGATATTATATAAAGTTTTCTATAACATTATTACTAGTTCGTGGATTCGGTGATTCTATAATATTGAATATCAGTTGCGTTTTCTAGGTGGGAGCGGATATAATAATATGGTTTAGTATTAGCTCATATATGGTTACAGTTCAGCTTACAGATATTAATTCAGTGATGTATCTATCTGTATATACGGTGCCCAAAATTATGGTTGCTATGGCTCCAAACATTTAGATGTCCTAATCATTATATATATATATATATGTATTTATATTATAATATTATTTATTATTTAATTATCATTATTATTAATTATTAATCGTTTGAATTAACCAAATTTTCTAAAATTTTTAGACATCATGAAAGTTTGAATATGATGTATTAAGATTATTAGTTTATTAATCAGGATTATTTAATCATTAATATGATGCCGAATGTCATTAATGTTAATTATTATATTATATATTATGGATTTTCTATATTATTTTCATTTATACAGTTAGCCAGGAATTGTATAACAACATGTTACTTATAGTTGTATCATTATACTGTATGTTTACCACTTATTATCTGTGCACGCGAATGCGCTATATTTACAAATAACTACAGTCACTACATCGATAGTGTTAGATATCACAACATCTATCTACGGAACATACCTGGATATGTAATACTTATATGTACATAATATTTTATGTACTTGGTTACAGAATTCTATAACACCTTTTATTAAGATTACACTATAATTGACTTTGTGGGGAATGTTATATTAATTTCTATGCCATATTATTATAGATTTACTGTATTTTACAGGATGTATGTCCTCTATATGTAGTACACTTTTATACTTAGAATGTATTATTTAAGTTACAATCATCAGGGATATCTACACATTAATATTTTGAATTAATCACATTACTCAATATTCTTGATCTAATTTATTTCCGATATCCTGTATAACATGGAAATCCATAATATATAATCAGAATTATATATTTAATATTTAATATATTATATAATTTATAAGGTATCTTTTATATTAATAATCTATTAATATTAATATATAATATATATTTATATATATATATATCATTATTATATTTATATATATATACCTCCCTATATATATATTATATTATAATTATATAAATATATTATATATATTTATTATATTATAAATATTATTTTATATTATATAAATTATCATATATATATATAATATCATAATTAATATATTATTTTATATATATATATTATTATATATATAAATTAATTATATATTAATATTATTATAATATATATTAATATTTTATATCAAATATATTTTTTTTATTATTAATTTATTTATTTATATATATTTATTATATTTATATTATTATTATTAATTTAATACCGATATTTTTATATAAGTATATCCAGTATATAGATATATAGTAGATTCTATATGTTGCTAGTTAGCTGCTTTGTAATATATGATAGGATCTTTTCTTTACATTGTGTGTGTTTACATGTGTAACAAAGGATGAGAAACTTAATATTGGATAATTTTCTTTAGTTTTGTGTTCTTAGTATCCAGTTATACTATATTCTGTTATACTATATATTATTATCTTTATTATTTAAACTTTTTTATGGGCCATTTTTAAAAAATTAATAGTTGATATAATAAATGATTACCCATATAGTATTATATCATAATTGTCGTATATATTATCGTGCATTTAGGTAATGGTATTATGGTTTGTAGGTTATCAGCATAAATTTATTATCAGATTAATAAACGCTAGTATTTGTCCTTTATATAGTGGCTTTAAGATTCGGGGTCAAGCGTTTGTGTATATCGGCTGGCCAGACTCTGGACCAATAGCTTTTATGTTTGATGATATCTATCTAAATTAATGTGAATATATATTAACTAATAGCTATTACTGAAATAACTTGTATTTATTCACATTATAAATGAAATTATCCTATAGTGTCGAATACCGTAAGTTCTAGCCTATGGTTGTTACTTCATGATAAGGGATATAAGTTTAGGTGGTTGTATAATATAGTTATTGTATGGTGTTTGTCTCCGTTGCTCGTATGTTGTCTACAGGCCTAGCTCTTGGTGGAATAGAACGTTACATATTATAACATGGGTTGATGAAGATACTAATATAGGTTAGTTATAGATTGATATTGGTATTATATACGTGTACCACCACGGTTAGGCTGCTCGGCTCAATATAGTAATTTATTGTTTTCTTTTATCAGTTTAGTAATCATATATGTTCGTTTTGACAGAATAATTTAATATTATTTACTTTTTATACCAATTCAATCTAATACTTACATATTAATGGTTTAATATTTATTATAATTAATATATATATAATTAATTATTATATTATTATAAATATTATATTAACTTATATATTAATTAAATTATAATAATAATTATTATATATATATATATATATAATATAATATATTAAATATAGTTTATTTTATTTATATATACATGTTATAAAGTATAAAAATATAATTTATTTTTTATTTTTTAGGTATTGATAATTATATATGATTATATTATATCTTATTAGGCCCTATTTTACTGTTTATATATGTGATATATTAGTCTTATAATAAGTTATTATATTAACTTTTTATGTTAACTTATACATCATATGTTATAATACTCGATCAATATAATGATATTACTCTAATATATTATAGGTAACTGATATATTTCATATAAATCTAATTATATATATATAATGATCATACAATTTTGTTTCTTAATGAATTTATATAAGTATAATCTCGAAACGTTTTCGAGTCTGATTACATGGAATATACATATGGAGATCCTGATTGTGATTTCGGAATCCTGTTGCATTGTTATTTACAAAATGTTTTAAAAAATAAAACAATAAAAAAATAATAATCAATTTTTATTTCATTATATTAAAAAATCTCTCTCATAACATTAATTAACTGACACTTTACTAGGAATAAACCTCAATGCATATTTGGATAATCAGATGTGATAGGTTTGTGGCTGTATGTATGATGCTATAATTATCAATAATGTAAATAAATATAAATAATATAAAAATATAAAAAATATAATTAAATCAAATAATATAAAAATTCGGGGCGTCTCGAAGACGTTACGTAGGGGGATCAGTATTAATGGATGGTGTTTGGACGTTTTCCATCACCCTACGATATATAGGTTAGTAGAAGGGCGAGTGAACCCCCGTTACAGACAACTAATTCTACAATATTACCAAAAGAGGCGGGAGGTTCCGTAAGGACCCTTATTCCCGGAGGGAGGAAATAGTCTGATACCTGTTCGCTTTCTCCCGGAAGGCGTAAGAATAACCCTGGACTCCTAGCCATCTTTGCGGTTTACTCCTGGGTATATTTCCGACTTTAGTAAAAAAAAAAATTTTTTTTCTTTAAATAATTTACGGATTCTCTGTTAAAAAATGACGATAATACTAAAGAACGCTCCATTTCATCTGTATTTTCTTCATATTCCTCATGTTCGTTCCCACTGACGAAATCATTGTTGGCTCATCATTATAGTACAATAATATTAAAAAAAACAAAAAAAATTCAACTGACCATTGTGTGTTCTTTTTTATATAATAAATAGATATATAACCTTTACCCTTTATATATTATTTTGTTTTATTATTATTAATTAATTTATATTCCATATTTATAAAGGTATAATAATACCGTTGATAACCGAAAAATGTCTGGGGTACCGTAATAACCCATTATATTGAAATAAAAAATAAATTGTGTTAATTTTGAGGTGTATATATATAATATAAATCAGTAAATTTTAAATTTATATATCTATATATTTATTATATATTATTAAATTTAAATAATATTATACTATAGAGTAGAAGAGAGAGAGTTAGAGAGAGATATAGATAGACGTAATATAAGTATCTATTTTATGTAATGATATGATATATTAGTAGAATCTGAGATGATGATAGCCCTATATTTACTCTGAATGATATAATATATAAGATAGATAGAGTAGATAGATGATATAGTACACAAACATTAACGATAAGTGATAAAAAATAAGTTCTCAGTTTCATGTATCTTCACGCTCTATTCATCATCATGTGTGAATTATTTGATTTAGATTGATCAGTTGTGTTTTGTAGATAGGTATTGACTGTTCAAGAAGGGTAAGAATAATTTAGGTTAGATAGATAGATAGTTAGATCAGTATGAATGATGTAAATAAGAATTCTGATATTGTATACTAATTATGACGGCATTCGGTTTAGATATGGCTATTAATTTATGACTCAGGTATGACTAAACATCTTACTTTGCTCAGATGAATTCTATTATACTTTTTAATTCTCGTGTGTTAATTTTTCTCTTGATGATAAGAAACAAGGAACTAGTGTTCTGGAACTATATTATATAGCGGTAAAAGTGTATTGATTGCTCTTATTATAGCCTTATTATTTCTCAGGATGAGAGCTAGATTTTTTTTAGGTTGTATTTTATCGCTAGTTCAATAAGATTGTCTTAAACTCTTAATCTTGTTAAAGATAGTTGAGTCGCTACAACGCTTTAGAATGATAGATAGATATAGTTACATTAATAGATAATAGTGAAAAAGGTTGGCCACCCTTGAATTAGATAGATATAATTAAGCATACTAGATAATAGATAGATGATAGTAGACTATATTAATAGATATTATGATTAGATTAGATATAGATAAGATATAATCATATCTTATATAAAGGAAATATGAAGTGGTTATATAGTAATATATATATAGATAAGTAGATTATAGATAGATATAGTAATTAGATATAGATTAGATATAGATTAGATATAATTTCATTAAACCAATATATAATGAATATAGATTGTTTGATAAGAGTTGATCAGATAGATAGATAGATATGATTAAATGACTATATAATATATGATATATAATAAGATATAATGATATATATTAATAATAAGTAGGAAGATTAAGATAAGATATAGAATAGATATATATATATAGTTAGATAATAGAGTAGTATCATAGTATTGAATGATAGATAATTAGTAGATTGATTGTGATAATTGTAATCTCTGATTGATTTGATAGTTGATTATTTGATTGATTAGTACTTCATTGTTGGTGTTGAGAACTTGCATTGATAATTTAGATTTGATATTGTACTAGGATTGATGATTTGATGATTTGTGAATTTGCATATTTGATTGATATGATGGATGGATAGTTTGAATAGATAGATAGTATGTACTGATAGTTAAATAGATAGTATTATAATAGATTAGATAGTATAGTATTAATGGATTATGACTAGGCGGATAAATATAGATTAGACTCGATAGTAGATTCAAGAATGGTCGATCCTTACAGGGTAGGGGGCTTTAGCGCGACCAATGGGGGTGAGGGCTAGGACCAATATTGACACCTACACAGCTTAAAATTCTCTTTCTCCTCGAAATGTATAGTACTTTTCTCAGCTCTTTTTATTTGTGTTATTAAAGCTATGATCAAGTTAATGTTATGTAAAGTGCGGTTCTAGAAGGTATAAATTTTACTTTGTATTCAGTGAAGTGTCAAGTTGCGTGCAATTAGTATAGCTGAAATTCTCGGTATAAGAGGACTATAGCTATTAAATGCGTAACTTTCAATAGGTGATGTGCTGATAGTATTTAGGTGCTATATTCAGAGTTGTGTGTGTAAGTGAATTCATGCTATGAAGCGTCTGTGTTAGTCTAGTGTTCTGGTGGTGATGTTAGTTAGTGTGTGCTGAGTGGTTTTAGACTGAAGTAGGATAGTGTGTTCGATAGTGACGTAGTTATTTGTATTAATGTCGCGTGAGTGCTACAAGTCGTAGTAGGGTTGAGGGTCGTAATTTTGTCATCGAGACGCAACTTAAACCTTGGGAGTGTGCACGAGACTATCCAATTTTTTATTATTCCAGTGGATATTTGTGAATACCATATTTTGATATATATATCAAAATCATTTAGTATTGGAAAGGTTGGTAAGAGTTAAGGACCATTCAATAAAGATTAGTATAATAATCATTTCCTATATTAGCAAATTAATTTTCATACTGAACAGGAACTTAGGAAATATATAGTTTTTATGTGGTGAATTGGCCATATAAGATGAATAGGAGTAAAAGATAATTGTGTTATTGATAACCGAGATTAATTCTTATGAACAAGGAGATCTCGTATATTAGAATCTTTAACAATTATACTCAGATAGTAAAAAGATTAGTAAAAGCAGAATGGGGACTTTATGAAAGCTTGAATATGAACTAATTAAACTCCATCACAGTTTAAATATAACTAGAAGCATCGGGACGGTTACTAAGAATATTACATATTTGTTCATGTACACACAGATGGTAGAGTAAGCAAATCTTATACCAATTAATGACATACTACATATCAGTAGATCGAAAATTTTGCAAAAATTTATTTTAATTTTATAGATATCATGGCACTCTATTTTTTCACTCCGTGCAATATTCATACTTTGCATTTAATATTCGAGTGTGATAGAAATGCATGTGTTAACGATTTGCAGTCAGGAAGGACTTTCTGAGAACCATGACTTGAAATACGTTTTTGTGATTTAAACATTTTAATATTGAGTGAAACACGACTTACTGGACTTGCCCTCTCTTACATTTTATTGAAATTATTGACATAAAATGATATCGAAAAAAGAAATATATAGGGAAATATATAGTACTAATATCTTTCGGTTGACTAGATATGCTGCTAGATTCTCAGGTAGCATATTTAGTTACGAATATAAACATTTATATCAGTACTATTATTATTTTAGATGGTATTAGAATTATTAAAAGTCAATTGATTAAATTATAGATCTCCCCAAATTGCTTCTGTTTAGAGAATAGTTTTTATAACTGAGTTTCTAGGGCCTGCTGCAGCGTTGAATAGTAAATTAGAGATAAGTTATATAGCATTTTTTATCATTTCTTATTTCTTGTAAGTATTTCATATATAATTGAAATTGAATATATACTATTCATAATTAATAGATAAATTACTCCAATAGTATATATATACAAAATATACTTTATATAATATTATATAATAAATATAATTATTATATGAGAAATATATCCTCTAAAAATATAGAAATTTAAAATTACATATAATTATTATTTAATATATATTATATTTCTTATTAATAAGATTATATATATATATATATATTATATAATAGTATATATATTAATATATAGTAATATGTCTCAGTACCTTATTTTGTGATCAATGCCATCTGTAACTAATTCTATAAGACCTCTAAGGTGAATAATAAAAATAATAACATTATTTTTAGATTTTAGCATACGACTAAATTATTCATCAATATTAGAAACTTTTATAATAATATAAATAATTTTATTATTATCCTATTTTAATTATTTTACTCTAAATAACACACTTTGAAAAAAATACTTTGATACTTGCAAACTATTAATGAGAATATCTGCTCGAAATTGTTAGGAAAATAATAGCTCGAGTACTCGGACTTGGCTTGGTAATCCTTTTTCTACTACTAAGAAAATTTCACTTGGTTATACCGAATTTTCATTCTTAACCCCCTTAGTAGTCTCATATTTAATTATAAACGCTTTTGGATAGTACATCAAATTAATTTGAAATTTTATTATATCTTCCTAATTATATAGAAAATGTATATCTTCTTATTTATATTATAGAGAGGGTTCTGATGATTCACTATCGCGCAAATATACTTAAGGGGACATGATACACAAGGTATGAGAAGGTGAAAGATTTACACCACGCGCTCCGTCGTCATAGTCGTCAATGACAAAACCATCTTCCTACCGCTTATTTAGCCGAGAACCCCGACTTCCTGTGTTCCATATGAGTTTTAGCGGAAGATTATGTGAAAACAAAGTATTAGAGATTAATCTATATGCCTTGAATTAGAAGTTCAATTGAAAAAATTTCTAATAAGTTCTGGCAGCCTTGCGGTGACATCAACTCGAGAGTTGAAAGTAACGTCTCGATGACTACTTCTTTCGTTATATATATCAGGTAAACCCAAATTAAAAACAGGGGATGACTTCAGCAAGTGTTGACTATTTCTTAATAAAGGCCCTTGGTATATGTGATAAATATTCTAAATATTAAACATGGTACCAATTTTGAGGTTAAAATACGCTTTGACAGTATTATTTTATAAAGCTTTTTTTTGCATAAGACTATGAATTATTTTAATTGATTGACGTGACTAATCCTTCCTCAATTGTTTAGGAATGGAATAAATAGCTGGTGTCATCACCCTTAAAACTTTCTTGAACCTAATGGAACTTGTGTTGAATATATAGTTTATTTTAAAATCATAGCTATACACTACACATGTATTATAATTTATTAGTTAGTAAAGTCTTACCTCCATCAAGTACTGTTGAGGGAAACTAGCTTTGCATAAACAGCATTTCCATAACTGAACTTTGCTGTGAGCTCTAATATGGGCACATAGATTATGTTTAAGTTTGAATTTCTTATTACAATGTTGACATGAATATGGACGTTATATTACTAATGGGACAGCTATTCTTGATAATCTCAAGTTTGCGTCTCTATATCAAAGTTCTTTTGCTCGAACGATGTTACTATGCTCGTAACTCATTTAATAATCAAGATTATTGTAGGGGTAGGGGGGTAATAAAACCTACATATTAATGGAAATATAGTGTATAGTATATATATATGTATATATTTATATATATGTTTATATATATATATTATATATATATATATATATAATATTATAGGTAAGGTTTTATGTCTGACTATATATGTATAATTTACTGCTGTCACATGGCTACTTATATCAAATCCGGTATAATACATAAAGTGTGGATTTATTTCAGTTTATTAGGGGAGCATCCAATATTTCATTACCCATTGTGATATCTATATATATTATTAAATGGTGACAATGATCTTGATAAGATTAGGGTAATGTGTTGGTATTAATTGAATATAAGTATATAGTAGTGATAGGTAATAATGTTTATATTTCATTCATGATACTATGTCTTTTCAGAAGGTACTGTGTGTAGCTGAGATGGAAGTGTTGAGGAATAGATATAAAGATTGGCTATTTTTGTTATTTGATAGCTAGATATTTAAGCTCGAGAACGATTCTCTTAGGAGAGCGCTAGACATTTGAGAACAAATGTGATTGAGAGCAGGACTATAATGTGTTCGAGTCTATTCCATTAAACTCCAGTATTACTGTTTAGAACAGGTTATGGTTGAAGTTAGAATGCTGTTAGAAAATACAGTTAATATAATAATTGGTTTGACAATTGAAACATAGTGTCTTTATGGCAAGCGGCAGAAACTCGATTATGATGACGAACTAGTTACTGTAGTGAACGTAATGTTATAGGTGTGTTTGAATTCATGGAGCGAGAGACCAGACTACGATAAATGTGTGGCTGCCAGTCGTTCGGCTTGATCAATTTGAGGATCAGAGTGTGTATCTGGGGTGTGGGTCATTTGACTAACTGGCGTCTGTTTATGTCACAAATATTCCTAGGCGAAGTGGCAAAAGCATGTGGTATATAAGAGGCAGGCGGAATACGAAATAGAATCGGTATTGGGTGCTGTGATAATGATTTTATAGGAGTGACCATGCAAGTTTCTAGGGGAAGTGTGAAGCTATGAACAATCAACAGACGAGCTTATCAGAAATGACTTACTCTCTCTGATTTTCCTGCTAATTGTGACAGACTGAGTATGATCATATAAATCCTTAACAAGGACAAAGGATGGTGCAGCAATTATTATGTTAATCATACCAAATAGTAGGTTACGCATACCGTCTCTCAAACTACGCCATTTCCCTCCATAATGAAACAGGTTATAGGAAATACTTCATACTGACATCTCTCACCAAAAAATTACTTCGTTGAATGTTAACTTGTTCGTAAGTTTACTGTTTTAAAAATCAACTCAACAAACTCTGGAATAAAGATACGAAGTAAATCTTTATAATTAATAATAATAAATAATATAATCAATAATAATAATAATAATAATATGATGATGATATCATGATGATGATTTCAAGACATCATAAGATAGACTTTTAAGTTATCACAAATTTTGTGACTCCTGCTTCTGTATTTGATAAGCCTTAATAATAATTCCAAGCGATTGATCTATAATATCTATAAGTAATCATGCTAATAATATTAATACTACTATACATCCGTTCACGATTTTACTAAAATGAAATTATAGTAATCTTGTTGGTGAAAGAAAGTACACTTGGGTAGTTCTATCATAATAGATTTCAGACTAGATATTTTATTAAGAATGTTCGGTGTTTACAGGAAATATATAACAATTAGTCTGTTAGCCAAGTGTGAAATACGATTAATTTGATTCGATTTATTATTCAATTGTTTAGAGATCTAAAAAGTTGAATTTAGAGCAATGTTAA
This sequence comes from Trachelipus rathkii, assembly GCA_015478945.1. Classification (NCBI taxonomy): domain Eukaryota; kingdom Metazoa; phylum Arthropoda; class Malacostraca; order Isopoda; family Trachelipodidae; genus Trachelipus; species Trachelipus rathkii. The sequence goes on along the minus strand of JABUQX010083976.1, from coordinate 24,888 downwards.
TTATTCAACAAAATTTAAGAGACTGAATTCTAGCTGATATGCTACTAGTAATTGTTACCTGGACTCTGCTGAAACATGTTGTCAAAATTTATTTGAAACTATTACATACTCATAATATTGTCTAATGTCAAAACTTAATTTAATTAGACTTTTTATACTTGAAAGAATAGTTTCATTCCATAAATTGCTTTATAATAAATTATGATACTATCATTCCAACGGATGATAATAATAAAAATAGTAAAATTTAATGCTTCTCTACGTACTGTGGTGGACGACATAAATATTTACTAGAAATCATTTGATAGATTATAAAGAGTGTTGAAATTTTGTTAATGAATTAATATATCTCACTATACACACTTAAATTAAATATGATGACTACAATAGTTGAGTACCTATTTTGATGAGAGAGTAACGAATAATTTTATAATAAGCATTACTTTCCTTATAAGTTCACTAGGACAACACTAATAGTTGAAATATCACAAGATGCATCACTGTACGATTAAATTTAATCCTCTTAATATCATAAGTGCAAAGTGGTGGCAATAGCTCTCACGATTAAATGATAAAGTCAAATCAAGCATATACTATAATAAGATTCAGATTGAAATCATAATACTCTAATGAAAATAATCATATATCTGAAAATTAGATCAATCTGAAGATTTAAATATTAAATAATTTTCATAATATTGAGAAAGAATTTAAGGTAGATAAAAAATAATAATAATATAAAGTGTTTTATACATATATAACTCACTATACTACATTATTGAAAATATAATTTAGGATATTGTGTGAACAAGAGTAATATGTTAAATAGCAAATACTTACTCTCAATAATAGATGATTGGTAAGAGTGCTATTTGAATGATAAATTATATATTTTATTCACATGTTTTTAGTGAATTTGAATCTTTTGCATAATAATAAATATAGAATAAGGTAGATTAAAGACTTAAATAGGTTATGCTGTATTAAGTATCTATTAATTAATAGGTCTCAGACATGATTATCAATAATATTAGAAATAGTATCAAAATTAATATACTAGAATAGATAAATACGTAATTATGATTAACACATAAAATGATGATGATCTAATATAATATAATAATATATAAAATATAATAAATGTAGATACTCGGATAGTATTAATACAAAAGTAAGAATTCTAGTCTAATGAATGATTGCTGAAATATATCACTCTCCCTTCGCGTAGACAAAGAATAAATATTTAATAATTATCACATTAAAATAAATTAATGTAGTTTAGGTAATAATGTTAAAGACCGTTATATTAATATTGAATGTATCTATAAATAAAATTATAAGCTAATTAAATGTTTTACCACTTTTATAATAGTATTAACATTCACATTCATGATAAAATAATCATATACTCAATATATTTTAATGATATACTTAGATCAGCAATTATGTTTTGGAAATTCTAAAAAATAATCTAGATAGATAATATCATATATATTAACATATAATTATTATTATATAATTAATTGGAAATTAGTGGGAAGATTCTCGATATAATTACAGGATAATAAAGGAATGGAAAGACTATTATAGGTAGATACAAGTAAAATGATGGTAATGTCAGTATATTGAAAGTCGAATATTACTGCTAGTGCGCTCTCTCTCTTGGAAGGGCGAATTCCAACATTAAATTGACATCAAGCAGGAAATAGTTACCAATTATTGAATTCAATTGACGAAAAACGAACGGAATTATTATGAACGCTAATAATTATTTATATAGCATGATTTATTTAAATAATAATTGAATCATAAGTTTTTGCTTATTATTATTATTTATATAAATACTTAAAGATCCATTTACATATTAATTAACAATTTGTATTCACTTGTATATTTATAAGTATTATAAAAATTAAATATAGACTTTACAAATGTATATTTAATATACTATTCATTCGTATTATATTTTTTCTTGTAATTTTATTATTCCAAAAACATAAAATGTTTAAAACAAACAAAAACTGTTTATTTTGGTTTCAAGTTTATGTGGGTCAATTTGTGCAAGTAATTGGTCATGTACTTACTGCATGCTCGAATCATGAATGATTACAAGAAGGGAATGCATAGTTGCATGATCAGCTTATTGTTCATGCTTGAAGACTAATTAGCATCTTATTTATTATTCGCTAGTATGTTTATTGCCTAGTCGATCTAGTATTTTCTAGTATCACTGTTGAAGAGAGAAGAGAGAGAGAGGGAAGAGAGAGAGGAGAGAGAGAGAGAGAGAGAGAGAGAGGAGAGAGAGAGAAAAAAAAAAATTCATAGTAAGATTGGCCGAGCACCGGAATTTTGGGCACCGCCCCGCATTGCATCAAAGTAGGTGCACGACGCACCAAAAGTCTTTTTTTTTTGTCGCTCCGCACCGTACAGCATCTCTGTTTCAATGCTCACAGCGCTCTGCACCACGACCTCTATAATTATAAAATCCAGCCACACAAAGACACTGCAATTGTATGCAGCACCGCACCGCACCGCACCGCACCGCACCGCACCGCATCAAATCCGGTGTATCGATTAACCCTACTTTCCAGTATTTTCTAGTATCATCGTTGTAGAAGGGAAAATATTCACAGATATTAAAACAATAAAATTTTTATGGCTTTCTTCATTCCTTTATTGCTGAAATATATTATATACAATGGTGAGCCGCTGTAGGTACGCACCGGTTCTAGCTAATCGGTAGTTATCTTTTATGACTAAACAGAAAACAGTTTGTTAAAATTTTGGCAGGTCACCATTATATATATATATATATATATATAATATATATATATATATATATATATATATATATATATAATTATATAAATATAATATATATATCATATATATAATATATATATATATATATATATATATATTATATATATATATATATATATATTATATATATATATATATATCATACGGCTACTCGTCAAATTAACGCACGCACTGACATATGTTGTTAACAGGTTGCAGAAAGGAGCAGAACGCTGTGTAACTTTCTTATGCAAATAACATAGTATCAGGGACACAGTATACACAGTGCTGTAATAGTGTTGGTGGTGTATAGGGTCCGCCATCGCTATAATTAAGGTAAATGACAAACCACGTAACTTCAGCTTTAGCGATTAAGGGAAGGTTATGACGGGGGCATGTTGAGTACGTGGTCCATTAAGTTGTGAATATATCCTTTACAACCATGGAAAGGATTGCGCGCTCTACTAACTTACCTAATTCGTCTACATGAATCTTTCTCAGAAATGGATCTGTGCGATATTAAGAAATGCTCTGCAAGTGGTCTTTATGTTACTAGGACTTAAATTACCTGAACCCTCCGTTGCCGAGAGCATAACAACTAGCACTCGAGACGTGAACATATGGGCGGGTAACCTGTGTGGTGATATAGCGAATACGCATTTCAACCATTTTCGCAGGACAGCGTCCCTGGTTCGTGATATCTTGTCAGTGCTAATGAAGACTGATAGGAAGTAATTTGCAACAGGCGTACTGAGACACAATGGTGGAGGGACGCGCTGCAGAAAGCTATTGGAAAACTAAAAAGACCAAGGCCGATCTACCAGTATAAAGGTCATGCAAGCCTAAAGACCTCCTCTAGAACAGGGCTAATAGACTGTGGACTCTTCCTTTAATGAACAATCTCGCGATTTGAATAAATTGAAATATCCGCCGGAGCATCATAAGAGTGCAAACGCATCGCTGTCAAATCACTTGCGCATGCGCTCCAAATTCTTACAAGATGGTACGGCTTCGCAGCCAGATTACAGACTTGTTGACCCTGTCGCTGTAGTTCAAGCTAACGGGAGTAGAATATGAAGACTGTCTCGATAGCTGTCAATAAAATAAAATCATGATCTCATTTGCTCACAGAGAGAGATTCTATTAGTAAATAGTTTTTCTTTATCAACATTGTTTTGAAGGTTAAGGTTTACTACGTGCCATTATAGGCGCAAGAGCACTGGGACACACCATGCCGAGAGGAAAATATACCTTAAAAATTTCCACGGGCAAGTAGGACGATGAGATCATTTGTCCGCGTAGAAACACTACTAATATCAATTATGTAACTCCGTTCGTGTATAATTGGGCTATATATGTGCTAACTTAGTATTGACTGAGTTATAATGAGTCAGGGCAGCACTATTAGTATACACCTCCGTAATATCAATGAGTACAGGATCCAGAGTCTTATTCTATAATGATATATATATCCTTAATGTTAGACTATTATATATAAGTTAAACGTGCCATATATGTATATATGAGTGAACGTATTGACCTAATTTTAAGAGGTGGATTTTACTATATATATGTCTGGGTTATATAGAGGCATATATAGTTTAATAAATAGGTACGTATAGAGTTATGTCACGTATATAGTAATGGTATATAGGTTTCTTTTAAAATCGTACCGCCACGTTATATAACGCAGACTAATATCACTTATGACCGTATATATGATACATATTATGGTCAAATATAGTTATGAACTAGGTTTACTAGTTATATAATTATAGTAATATATTTAATACCTTAGAATTATGTCATATAATGATACGATACAATCAAGACCTCACAAAGTAACCAAGTAAAGTTAGTCAATATCTTGTAAATTCTATACTATAACAGATAATACCGTCCATAATCTAGGGTACCATTAGGAATTGTGATCACTCATACCAGTATCTAAATACTCATAAACCTAATTGAACAATGTGACTGTGGGATACATTCCAATACGGTCAGGTTGAGTACAGCTAGCTAATACTGATACCGCTTCTCATAATAGGAATCCCTCAAGGCGCTGCTAGGTGCTATATATTGTAGCGACGCGTATTGGGATCAATTTACGTGGTAAGACATTATCGCCACCTCATTATGTAATTATATATATATATAATTGTAGACATGTTACGACGACTCGTGTATGTCAAGCAGTCATCCGTTGCCATAGAGGTGTGCCATACCACGTTATTAATTGTCTTATATAAAGTATAACAATATCGTTATTTACTTTCATACGCTATATCTAATATTAAAGTTGAGAATATTGACTGTACTTTTTAGATCAATCTTAGTTGTAACGCTGTCAGCTGTCTCTGTCCTCTATAGATAGGTGTAGAGCGTTGTAATCGTTGAGGGTATCTGATCTATGAGTTAATAATAATATCCATTCCTGTATACTTAAAATATGTTCAGAATCATTGAATATCTACAGTCCGTCTCTTCAGCTTCTCAAATAGTCGAATTATTGTTTACTAAGAATTCAGGTGAACTATATGATTATTACTATTCTTCTTTACGTTTTTAAAGAAGCTATAAGATAGACAATATAAGCAGAATGTTATACCTGATCAGGATGTAGATGGGCAAGGAATCGGTATTGCTCCTCCGAATGTGAAGCTATTTCATATCATCATTTGCTAAGGAATAATATATCAGGTGAATCTATGCATACTTTATTACTTTATTTCTATATTACCGTTTTAAATTTTTTGAAAGTACTTTCTACTCTTGAATTCATCAAGTTGACTAAAAGACGTGCGCTTATCTATTCAACCAACAGACCATTTAAGTGCTCAGCTTCAAGACCATCAATTCTTGGTTCTTGTAACCGACCTTATATAAGATTCTCCATAACTGATAGTGCTATTAGGTGGCAACCTAATATTATCTATGGGCGCGAGATAAGAGTCCCCAGGACAGTCCCTCGGTCACCGTCTCGTGTGAACCGATCACATTCTCTATTCCTACCATCTTGTCCTCTCGTTACTCGTAGTGGTTGTGTTGCTAGACCTTCGAGTCTCCCAGACTCTAGGTAATTTGTAACACTCATAAATGCGTCGTCTCCGGGCGCTGCCCATGTCAGGTGAGTGTCCTCTAACTCTCATCTCTTACTGTGATCGGTGTTACTACGGCATTCCCGTGCTTAGTCGGCATGCCGCCTCGCTTGCTCCGTGCTCTGGTGTTCTAGGCACATTGATGTGGAGCCTCGGAGCCGGAGTCCGGAACCGGGCCGGTAATTTTGTAGATTGAATGTAGACGATGGAGCCTCAGGTAAAGCCGGGTGCGGAGGTGCGGATCGCCAGCAGTAAAAATGCGCCCTGTCGCTCAAGCACTCTTTCTGTAGGACGTTAGGAAAGCGGTGGATATTGGCGGAGTGTGGCTCCCTGCCGATCATAGAAATTTTATTTTTCTTCCTCACAGCGATTGCCATGTTTGTGAGCCCTCCAAAAGACAGTGTGTTGCTTTCTTGTTGGCCCTTTAATTCCTCTCGTTTAGTGTGCCAACCGCTATATTCATTCCACCAAATATATCTGGATAAACATCAACAAGTCTGAATCTCAATCTACTTTCCCTCTCATATCAGCATAGTTTTATTTTCGGTGTACCCTAAGCGACGGCATCACTTTTCGATAGCCTAGGATTTCCCCCAGATCCTCCTGATAACTATGAATGGGGGTGCGCTCGCTAATTCAGCTGTCCTCCGTCTTTATATAACAGCGGGAAAGTACGTCCGAATACCTCGCATCACCTCACTGTGGTTGGTGACTCCTACATAAGATATGCTCTCAAGAGAGATCTTTTGAAACCTCCATGGCATCTACAACATCTTCTCATTCTTAGATTAATCTGTGGGAAGTGCTCCAAAATATCTATATCCTCTACTGATGTCATCGAGCACTCAGTGTACTGGTGCTTCGTACGTCCTCAACAAAGAGTGGTCTTCCATACGACGCCACGATTAAATCTACTTTACTACTCTATATACTCTCAAACTGTATATTTTATTTGGTGTTTTTTTCCGCCCTTAGGAACTATGGGAGAACTTGCGTTATATGTGGTGTTGTAATGTCGAACAACTCAAACCAGAGTAGTACCGTAAGGACCATTTTGACCGAGGACAATTTATTAATGTATCGACGTGGTCACTGTACTTAGACCAGCTCCGATCTATCTCTCTGTGCTTTGGATATTCTCCTCCACACTCTGGTTTGTTGCCGATCATTTACTTCCTTTATAGATGACCTAAGTTTATTTGTCTCTCAAGATGCGCTGTTCAATTCCCATTAAAAGATCTATGTCGTGAGAAGTTAGTTACCCTTTGAAAAAAGCTGTCGCTCTTTTCTCGTATACTTCTCTTTCCAGAATATCGTGTGGTTTCTAACCTCCGCAAGACTTTAAGGTATCTGTCTCCTATACATTTTTGGAATCTACTAACTATTTCGAGGTTCAATATTCTTACCATGTGTGCATGTGACATATCTATAAGTCTAATCAAACTCTTCCTTCCATCCACTCGATGGCCGATTGACTCGAACCCT
>JABUQX010083976.1:0-12500 GCA_015478945.1 Trachelipus rathkii | reverse complement strand
TTTTAGAGGAGTAAGAAATGTGCGGATTTGTCTATATTATCTAATCTTATTATTTATTGCGTATCAATGAGTGCAGTCGTTATTTATACCTTGACTTGACAATTTTTTAAATGTAAACATACCTAAAGATTTATGCTTGTTTCAGTGATATAGAAACACCACGTCGACACGCACTAAAAATAGGGGAATGTATTTTAATTCCTACTCGAAAATTACTTAAAATATATGATGAAAGATTCGAAATAAAATAATATTGCGATGTTATCGAAATAAAGAACAGCTCCTAAAGATAAGCGGGTTCATTGTATATTATTTAGAGACGATTAATCAATAGAGTTGAAAATAACCAATTTCCAATTTTTAAACATCTCTAAAATTGAGCGTGCAGTGTTTATACTCGTGCCTGACAATATATGAATAGAGAAGAGTGTAGGGACACAGAGCTCATGTGTGCCAAAAATTTTATAATAAAGTGAACTCTCATCTCGGTGGGATGAATTTTAATTTTAAAAAGAACACATAGTTTAAATCAGATTTTTATTTTGTATGATTTAAGAACATAAATCTAAATTTATTATATTATTAAAATGCAATACTCACTCTTGATAATGATTTTGCCTTTACCATCTTTATTCCGTTAAGATGAGAGTATTTTCCAATATGCGTCACTCTTTCTTCTGAATATCTAGAAATATCAATACATTATTACCAACCTAGACACTAACATCTTCTCAACAAACTCTCATTCTTCGTATACCTCTATAATATGTAATAATATTTTATATTTAACTTAGCCTGTTAAATGAGAGATAGAGGCCATGAGTATGTTTCTCGGAAGCGCTATAGTGTCGTCATATTCTTGTGTGAATTCTTATATACTTTTTATTTATTGCATGTTTCGGTTTTTAACTCAATTAATACTGTGCTATTTATAAAGAAATGAGATTCTACTAGAATATTAAAATAGTAATAACTATTTAAACTTATTTTTTTATATTATTCAATCTACAAAACTTATATTACAGTCTTACCTTATTGGGACTTGAGTCATGATATTACATAATATTACCATAAATACAAAATATCAATGCATTTATTATTATTCCTATGTCTAATTATGACAATAGTTACTTAAAAATTTCTATATATAAAAATATTATAATTATTTGCATAATGCAACGTGCATAGTCACTTCTCTGTAGTACTAGCATGAATACTACAAATTTCACAGTATTTATTGTTGACATCTTTGCAAATTTTATGTTACGATACGAGAAGAGCATACTAATGTATTTTCATTTTAAATTGTTAATTAAGCATTTTTATTATTCTCATAATAAATATTTTCTAGTAATATCATTTGATTTGGAATTTGTTTTATTGTAATAGGCAAAAATTAAAGCGTAAAGAAATGAACTATATATAATATATGTTAGACGTCGTATAAGGTAGTATAAGTGATTTGGAAAATGATTGTAGATATTTTTGATATATTTAGCTATTTTACTTAATTATAATTTATAACTTGTTATCTATGCCCTAGAGTAAATGTGGCAGTAGGCTAAGGTAGCTGGAAAATGTCTGAACTAAGCTTTATTTAAAGTTTTTTCTTTTTCTTTTTTTTATAACGCTTTTATAATACTTGAATGTTATTTATTTTTCAATTATTATTATCATTATTATTTAACAGGGAAGCATAAGCTTATGCTTATTATTGTTCCACATGCACGCTATCGTAGGTCTAATTAAGCACAGACTATGCAAGAGTTCGACATCAACTTTCACTGCGGTGTTTTTTGAATTTTAGACTATATATATTATTTATCCTGTAGGGTTTTACATGAGGGTATATATGTGATGTCATCCTTTTGTTAAAGTGATATATATGATCGCGAGATATGGTCTGTGAATAAGGTGGAGTATTTATAGATCTAATAGATCATATTTGATGTTCCAGGATAGGACTATCTTAGGTCGTATGTTAGGTTAGTTAGTGAAAGAATTGATAATAAATTGAGAAATGAAGCATTTTGTCTTGTATCTGGGGTGGCACACAAATATTTAATAATGAGAGAAATAAATGAAAATGTAATATCGATTGTAACTATGTTTTGTCTAGTTGGAAGAATGAGATGACTGACCGGTATTAGTTATTAGCGGGATGTATACTATAGTGGATAGGTAGTGCTTAGGACATCGACCGGCGGGGAGACGGTAAAGAATAAGTGGATATTCCTAGTCTAATTGAAAAAGCTGTGAGGAGAGAATGTGAACTTGTGAAGTAAGGCTACAGTAATGAAATGAGTGTCTCATAATAAGAATAGAATGGCCTGCTTTATGTATGGAGCATGGTTGTGATCCACATCCATGGTACCATAAGGTGAACTTAAACTCACCCTCAATTGCGAAAGTATGCATACATAATGAGGTTACCGGCGCTATATATAATCAATATATATATATAATAATAAAATATATATAGATATATATATAATATATATATTATATATAATAGTATAATATATAGTATAGGTAACGTCAAGCTCTAGGAGATTTGAATTTTTATACATGCCGTACGAGTTTCTCACTAAAGTATTAAAGATATAGGTTTGTATAGGCTAGTAGTACTTTTATTATTTTATATAAATCGAGTTAGCGTACTACATATTCTTCTACTAACTTTTCTGTCTCCGGTGTAATATATTTTACAATTTAAATTCATCAGTTAATTATTATATATTGATTTTATTAATATTATTTAATTATTATTATATAATATATTTATGTTTATTATTATATTATTAATTTATTTAATTATTATTTTATATTATATAATTAATAATTTTACTTTAATTATTATTAAATAATTATTAGTTATATCGATTATTATATTATTTTTATTAGTTAAGTATATGTAATAATAGTATAATAATAGTAGTAGTAGTGTATTGTGTAGTGTTAATGATTGTATTGTAAGTATTAAGTAGTGTAGAGTAGTATTAGAAGTACTTAAGTTGATGGTGCGTCGTGGGTAGTGTTCTGAAACTAATTTAGTAAGAACAAACAGACAACAATTGTTAAATTTTGTTTATGTTACAACCGCAAACCGCAACGAACCGCGGTTATTTGAAATTTAAGAGTAACACGCTATATAACGCAATACCGTCATACACCTGAGTTTGTTATTATAAAATAATTTTAAGAACGCAAAAAAAACCGCACAGCGGTTAATAATCTTTACAGCTTGTTGCTGAGATAATCTACTAGATATTATTAATTATATATATAATATATATTATATATATATTATATATATATTATAATATATATATATATTATATATATATATTATATAATATATTTATATAATATTTTTATTATAATATATATCCTATATATTATACTTAATATATATTATTATATAATATATATATATAATATATATATAATAATTATATATATACTATAATAACTATCATACGTCAAAATTAAATTTAACGCACAACAAGTTGGTTCAGGGCGATATAGATAAAAGTGGTAGAGACATAGGTCTGTAAATAACGCGAAGACCCTTTATTAGGACTATAATGACACATTACATGGTGGATTCTTCCCAGGTTGATAGAGTGTAGATAGCCAAAGCGCAGCCAGAAGGGTTTCGCTATAAGTGAAGTGTATTTGTGAGGTATCGGCGCTGCATAAATACCCTCAATAGTTGGTTAGACGTAACTAGGCGGTCGCCGAGTATATTATAGTAGTATCTGTCTCTAAAATACGTGCTATGATACCCTCGGCACTGACGTAATGACTGTGCCTAGAACTAACCGTTACCTGGCAATGCTCTTTGATGTCAGTGAATCGATGCCTATGTAAACAGGTAGATTATAGATCCACTAAATCGATCATACCTATTTGTCAGATTTGCTCAAGGTCCAGGGAGATGGTTCCATGGTTGGTTGTGAATTAGATTCTAGAAATAGGTAAAACCGAAAAGATAACAAAACTCATAGGTACAGGAATGTCTATAAAAAGTTGCAAGGGTACATAACCCCCACATATATTTAGTTTCGATCTGGGTCGGTCCTGCGCGCAAACCCTATAGTGTGCGGCCACTCCGCCGATGCACTAAAAAGTTTTCGTATAACACATAGAGCCTCTAAAAATAACTAGAATAATATGAAACCCGTACCATGAAGGTAAGCTCGATTCTATTGGACCATAAGTTGATGTACATTTTGCATTAAATTTGTTTTTGCGTGTTAATTTTATGTGGTGACATGCATTCAAATGTAGACTTTTATTTCAAGTGTGATATCCCGTCTCCAGATTTTTTTTGTTAACGGAGCTTATTTTTTTCCTCACTTCAATTTCGAACATGTCATTCTGAGTTAAAAGCTTGTTACTTGATAATTAAATTGAAGGTGGTAAGTGTGAGGTTAATATCTACTCATACGCTATGAAAGTCTGCATTCCTCGGAAAGATATGCAAATTGCTACGTAAGCTCGACCGGAATAGATGAGAAGGGTCGATCTCCACATGAACCACTTATCTCTTATGCCCAACTCTAAGTCATTCTGCTCCAATGTTTATCATGTTTAATGTTATGCAAGACTCTCAAAGGACCTTCGTTTTCAGAATCCTTACAGAGTTTATATCATACTAACTAAGACTCAGCGCTTTTGATCCGATCGGTATACAGAGACATTCTCGGACTGCGTCCGTATAGGCACCTTTGCCAATCCTTCCGGAACCGTTCAATAGATTAGTAGTCTCGCAGCAAATCGCCGATACGCACCTATCGATGTTATTAGCGGTAGGACTTTATATAATTGACAGGTCGTAATAGGTTCTCTGCTAAATACGTCATAACGACTATGTTATTGATCTCAACTATCACCCTGGTGTCGTTTAGTACATTACGCCAGCGTATTGATTATCTGCAGATTGTCCGTCTGTTGTGTGGAGCCCTCGTAATGCACGCAGACGCATAACGTAGTTTATATTATATATATATATATATATATATATATAGTATAATATAATCTATATAGATATATATAAAATAATATATATATATATATATAAATATATAATATTACTATTATATACATATATATATATTTATATATATATATACATATAAATCGGTGCCTTTCACTCTACTGACTTGTCTCATGGTCATCTGGCCTACCTTCTATTCTCGACGTCGATTATTGTGAGTGTCCTGCTACTATTTTGGAACACCGTGCAATCGTATATGTGTTAGCGCTTTACACCTGAACCTCAGGTCGGTAACCACGTGCCTCCATTACCGTGCCCTTCCGGTGCAGTATACTATGTACTATATAGTTGTGTTTGTGTTAGGTTATACGAACTTGAGTGATCGTGGGTGTGTGTGTGTGTTGGACTGGTCGTATTCCTTCATATCTATGTTTTTATCGAGAGTCGCTCTCTAGTGTTGTGGAAATGATCCTGCCTCTGCATTCTCATACCCAGAGACATAACATACTCACTCTACCAGTCTAGCCACTGGTTGTATGATAATTTCTCAACTGTTGTAAAATGTAGTGGCTGTGACATAGCTCCCTCATTAATAGCACAGTCTACATTACTTTTGAGAAAAACGGTGAGTTTTTGACTTTGAGATTTAACTCTGTATGCTGTTCCTTATATGTTAAGAAAGCAGCATAGGTTTCAAAAAAGATCAAGAATAAGGAGGTTTTCCACGTTCAAGATACCGATTTTAGAAGTGTTTAGCAATAGTAAAAATAGATTGACGTTATTATTGGAGCCTCTGTAACGGAGTAATGGATATATTTTTATATAGTATTATATCTCCATTCCAATTTTAGTTAATACTTTGTACATAGGTTAGATTAATTTTAGTTTAAATATAGTCTTATTATTCAAAATATACCAAAAAAGAAATAAAGGGGAAAAAATAAACATATTTGTAATTTTATTAGTATATAATACTAACAATTTAGGCAGTATTAATTATAAATATTAATATAATTAAGTATATATATATAGATATAATAATATTATATATATATTATATAATTAATATATATATATATATATATATATATTATTAATTTATATATATATATATATATACTATTATATATAATAATAATATATATATATATTATATAATTATTATATATATATATTTTATTAATAATTATATATATATATATTATATATTAATTTATCATAATATTATTCGTTTATTATTCATTATATATTATACTTAATATGTCATGTGATTGTTTAGCGTAATGTAATGTATGTATATATATTATAGTAGTTATGTATTAGATTATATGTATGTTATGTATGTATGTATGTATGTATGTATATTTATTAATGTATGTTGATATGATATAGTATGTAGTATGATTATAGTCTTGAGTAATGATGTATTGTAATAGTATTGTATTGATATTATATGTAACTGATTTGTATGTATGTTATGGTTATGTATGAATGTGTCTCATATGATTATTAGACATTTTGTCTTTTCTAATTCTTTTCCTTATTAGTTGCATAACAAGCGAGTATCCATTAATTGCGTATCTTATAAATAGATAAAAATTTTAATAATTGAACAAATAAATTGAGGTTATAAGTAAAAGTAACGGCATAGAGATAAGTTTTCATGTATAATTATAATAATAATATAAAGCCCTAATTTAGATGGATAAGATAGTTTTAGTATACTGATGATTTAATAACATTATAGTTTGAAAATTAAAACTACAACGCTATATTTCTGTGAGTAAGACTTTTCTATGTCATGTTCTTAAATTGATTAGTATGGTGTGAATGGAGAAGTTAGTCTAAAATTTATTGAAAAAAAGTAAAAAATATTTATAATATATAATACTTAACTCTATTTCACCGCTCTGGTTTAGATCTCTCTTTATATATAGCAAAATATTAGTATATTATGTATGTTATACTATTTATATGCTATGATGTCTTTCTTTGTATTAGTTGATTATAGATGTTAGATATCATATTTAATTTACTGGTAAGCTTATTTCATTATAATCAGTGAATCAGATTATTAGTACTTATTCCTTTATATATATTTAATATATCATATATGCTTTCTGCTCATTACTCTGATCTTCCATGGAGCTTTAATCTTTTAATATTTATTGAATTCTACCTTTTTTTTTGCTGGTTTTCCTACTGGTGTCTCGATAATCTTTCAGTTTTACATTTCTGTTGGTCATCTGAATTATTTTCTATTTCAAATTGTTAATGTTATCTATTTTTTTCTCTTATATTTTAGAACAAGTTTTTCCAATCATTTTTGGCACCATATTATATGCATGGTAATAATTTTCATTATGTAGTATTCAAATTATTATTTTATTATTTTAAAATCAAAGATCAATATACGAGTTATATTAATTCAATAATGATTATATATATATTTTTATTATATCAGTCTATTATTGAGAGTTTTATTATATCTTGGTATATGTGTCTCATTGATTGACCATGATAATATAATCTTCTATTTTTTTTAGATTAACTATTTGGACTTGTAGAACAAATGGAAAATTATTATATTATTATCTTCTAATATCTTGAATATGTGCGTAAACTGATCAATCCAGTATTTTTTGTGAAAAAGATTAGTCATTTTTAATCAATCATGATAAGGATTATTACATTTTTATTATTCTCATTTTATTGTATGATTATAATTGCTAACAAGACTATTAGTTTTTTCTTTGTTTTCATATAATTTCTAACAAGACTATTAATTATATTATTTTATCTATATTTTAATAAAAACTAATATTAACTATTATTAAATATAAAAGTTCATTATTTTATCTAATTTTTCATTTCAAATTGAAATATTTTATCTCAACATTTTTTAATTAATAAAACGAAAAGTATCTAATATTTGTTTTAATGTAATTTATTATATATATATATATATGATATAATTATTATAATTTTATTATGGATTCTATTATTATTTATTCATTCTCTCTTTTATTTCATTTTTTTTAATTGCATATATATATTTTCATAACCCCTTAAATTAATTATGACTGTGTGTATTTAATTACGATCTTTAGGTACACAAGGTCGATACATGTAATCTCCTTGTATCTTCCATCCACTCATCTTCAATAAATCATAACTTCATTTTGCGATTTAACTCTCATTATAAATTATTAATAATTTATTTATAGGAAATGTACATACATAAATATATTATTATATATTTAATTTTCATTATTATTTAGATATATTTTTTTAGGAAATATACATTACCATCAAATATTAATATATATATATCTCTAATAGTTAGATTTCTCATTATGCGTGAGACAATGGAATTACCAGTAATATATTATAATTTCTATTAACATAATTGGAAATATTATAATTATTAAATATTTTATATGATTATTATTTATTTCATTACTTATTTTTTATTTTTGTCTTATTAAGTCTATAATTCTCAACTATAATTGATAATTAGTAATAATAATATTAAAATATTATTATTAATATTTACTCTCATTAAGTAACTATCTAGCGTTTGTACCGTTTGCAGAATATCTCTGTTGGGCCTCCTCTCTGGCTTATGTCATAAAACTGTCTCTCCTTCTCTCTATTCTCCTTGCTTCTACTCTCATATACATACGTGTCGTAAAATATTTCCCTTTAGTTCTCTTTCTTCGTATCTACGCAGTCAGCAGCAGTTTAAAACGGCTGCTAACTGGTTTGATAATTCGCTCTTTAATACTTGCACTACTCTTCTGCGTCTAACATAGTTCATTTTTCAAGTTTCTTAACTTGTCCTCCTTTGGGAAGACTTTCTTCTTCTGACCTATCCAACATTCATAAAGTTTTTTATAAATTTTGTGATATATAAAATAAATTGGCATAATGGATAGTCAACTTATTAATTATATTTATTTAATATAATTCTACAATAAAATTCTAATAAAAATAAAAATTATAAATAAAACAAAAATATTAAAAATATTATTATACTAAATTTTTAGGTGAGAAAGCATATAATTAACATATAACAATAAACGATACAACTTCTTATGTATTAAAAGATGTGATATGAAATAATAATATTTTAATAAACAGGCCTTCATTTTATTATTTTTTATTGTTACGGAATATAAATGAACTTCATGTATTTTAATAGTGTGTATATATATTAAATAACTATCTTAACTTTAAATATAATTCCTATTTTTTATTTCTTCTATAGTGATAGGCTTGTTGCTTCAGAGAGTGAAGCTACAATTTTAGTCTCGAGATGGCGTTTCTTTGTATTAGGCAGCCCAATGTGTGTCCTCTAGCTATGTCCTCTACTCAACAGGTCGTGAATTGATGTATATGTCTCTCCAGACCTGTCTTGATTTTCGTTGAGTTCTCAGATGTAGTGCGATCCAGGGTCTCCTCTGTGTTCACTGAATCACTCATATGGAGAATTATGCGAAAATCGCTCATAAAGATGCAAGATGTGAAGGTTATGGGTTCGTCTTATCAAGTCGCTAGAAGTATGACGCACTCAAGAAGCAGTCAGTATAGAGACTGACCAGCATGGCCTCCAAATTTCTCTGACAGGTTTGATGTGTGAGAGCTTGCTCCATCTTGCTGGAACCAGAACTTTCTTATAAACCAAAAATAGAGGAGCTGTAGCTCACTTCTGAAGGGTTTGAGGGACCTTAACATACCTTTCTTTGGTGACTGACACTGTCGCGCCAGATTCCTCGAAGAAGAATGATCCGAATATGCCTCTGGTCGAGTTTCACTCCATTTTGTGCACCTAGGGGAGTGTAGGGGATTGGTGGCTACTTCATTGGGTTTGGAGGTCTCCCAGAAGACATTTGTCTTTGAGTTCTACTTTCCTTTAAGATGGAAGTGGGCTTCACCTTATATTCAAAGGAGATTAAAGAAAATCTAGGGTCTCCTGGATCTTCTCCAGTAACTTGACTGCCATAGCCTTTTTCTGTTGTTTGTCTAAAGTTGTATGGGTCTACTTCGTCTGTATTCTCTATGGGTAAGCCCTTATATCGTTTACCAGTACTCTCCTGCAAGTCTCACGGGAAATACCTGTTGACTGACAGCTTGCGCACAGAGCATCTCGGACTTTGCCGAACTGACTCTCTCTCACGCTCTCAACTAGCTGGGCTATACGCTTCCTGGGACGTTCTGAGTGGTTTGGATGGTTTCACTCTCTGCATTGAGTTTCTCCACTGTTTCATACTTCTCAATATGGTCCACCCAGTTCTGAATTCTGCCTTTGGAGAGGACCTTCTCACATTTGAGCTAATGCATGAAAGTCTCCTGAATTTTCTTGAACGAGCCTGTCTTGTAGTAATGTTTTACCCAATATATTCTTTGCTCGAGCTTTCATTGAGGTCTAGTTGTGTTCACAGGCGTTTCTTCTGTCATATCATTCAAAATAAGGTTGATTAGTGAATGATTGTAGGAGATATCACAAAAATTGCGCTCGGGGTCTGTTTGTTTTGGTCACCCTGTATATGAAAGTGTGAGAAAGATTGTGTAAAGTATAAGTAAGATTTCTTATACCATAACTTTTCTGTAGAAGTGACAGGTCGCAAGGCAAAGTGGTCAGGTTGGGTCCTCTTTCAGATCATAGGTAAAAATTACCTGGGGCAGTTCTTTTCCTAAACTAGGGCAATGTCCGTGGGATGCAAACTTTATATTTAAAAAAAAAAAAAAGATTTATATCACAAAAATAATTAATCCTTTATCATGAATTTTGATCTTACCTTTTTAGATTATGATAGATTATCTAATAATGAGAACATTAGGTTAAGAGACTACATATGATACTGGAAACTGACCTGTCTAATATTCAAATGAGGTTCTGAAAAAGAATTACAACGGAAATAAATCCATAATGCAGAAGAAGATAAATTGATAAATATCAAAGAGCTCTTTGGCAGAAAGGCGTTAGAGCTATGAAGTATAGTAGAGAGAGAGAGAGAGATATTTAATGTTATTAATAGATGTCGCTGCTGTATAGTGTGTTATGTGAATATAAATTTAAGTGATTGTATGTGTAGTATATAGGTTATTGAGTATTTGTTTTATTATAATAGTTCATTCATGGAGAAAATTTTTGTAAAAAAGACAATTATAGTATAAATAAATGCTATGTAGCTACTATACTGAACGGCAATTTGGTGTTATACTGGTCAGAGTATACCGACTGAGATTCGGTACACTCGACCTCTAGTGATCGTAGTGATTAAGTACTATCCATATAAGTTTGAATAAAATACTGTCATTTAATCCATATGAATGCCAGCCATTAAATCTACTCTCTCTCTCTATAAATATATTATAGTATATAATATTACATATTATATTATATATTATATATTATATATATATATATATATACTAATATAAATTCATAATATAGAGATTGAGGATTTATACCTTAATTTAGTTATTTGTATAAATTTTTTTATAATAATACAATATTTTAAATAGTCATAAATAAAACAAAACAAACAATACATAAAAACTCAGTATCTCTTTAAAGACTCTCAATGTTTATAAAATTATAATAGCTTAGTATATTGTCATGTATTGTGACTCTACCAATGTACATTTTGCTAAGTAAATTACTTCAAGTCTAATGTGTAAATTGATAACATGAATTTACATTTTATTAGCAGAAGGTTTTGTGTTTGTGTGTGTTATTTTTTGTGTGTTTCAAAAATGTATGTTGTGTGTTTGTTATGTACTTTTTGTATATTTGTTGTATGTGAATATAATTGTCTAATTTGTGTTCGTGATCGTGTGTTGTATCATCTAGAATTTAAAATATATAATTACTTATATATATTATATATATTATTAATTTATATATATATATATATATTATTATATATAATATATTATATATATTATCTATATTGGATATTATATATATATATTAGTTATATATATAAATATTATTATTTATATATATAGTATGTTAGTGTATGTGTGTGTGTGTGTTCAATAAATGATGATCAATGTCCGTGTGTAATGGTATAATATATAAATTTATTTTATATTATTTATACAACTTCAATTTATGTTGATCCAACTTAGCAGTAATTATTTTATATTATTAACACTAATTCTAAGAACTGAGGTTATTGTCCTAATTATTTATAGAGCAACAAAGTAATTACGTTATGAAGTATTTTTTTTATATAGTATTAAAGTCATGAATTAAGTCTCTAGTGTGATAATAAAAGTATGTTTGCTATTCTTAGAGCTTATTAGATAAAGGATGATTTAGATAGTCAGTTTTAAAATAAATAATGATAAACTTTCAGAATCATTCCAAACAGAAAAAGGTATTGTATCCTTCAGCAAACAAGGTATTTTATAGATGGTCAATGAAGAAAATATACTAAATACGTGATATAAACGCAGTAAATAAGAAAGACTATCTTATCTTTTC
>JABUQX010083975.1:20000-40859 GCA_015478945.1 Trachelipus rathkii | reverse complement strand
TTATTCAATAAAATCAGCTTTAAAATTAATTTCTTACCAACGAAAAATAATACAATCAATAGTTGATATCAATTATTTGTACATATAAACAATATTTGTTAGGTTTATTCTGTTTATTCCAATCGATAGGGGCTCCATCCGGCATTAAACAGCTGATCCAATTGTTTGTAAACAAGAAGTAACTTCGTAAAGAATTTCGCGGTCCGTTTTGCACACAATTCGTGGCAATCTACAAACATTAATTTACGATTTAAGCCACAATGACAAAAAGAAAACGTCCACTTGGCTCCTACGGACGGAAAAAAATAAATAAAACATAACGCAAGCTCCGCTTTCCATGAAACTTTGAAGTTCCTGATCCATTTTACTTGTCAAGTTTTTTCTTTTTTGTTTCTTTTTTGCAAACGTCCCCCCCTAGCTGAAAAAGGCCAAATTTTCTTCATTTTCAACCAATTATACCAAATAAAAAAACAAACAGCAGCCCTTTCTGCATCGTAAAAACTTGTATGTATGTTTTAGTCCAAGGGTCAGCTTAGTCATTCTTTTTTTTTTTGTTTTTTGTATTCTTCATTTTTTGAAAACCTATTTTTTGACATTTTTTCGTTTAACTCCCAGAATGTTTTTTTCAAATGACTTCAACTTAAGCGTTTTTCATTTTCACTTTTCCTAACGAAAATTAAGAAAAAATTGCTAAAAGTCGCGATTATGTCCAATTTAGCAACAAATTTAGTAAAAAATGCTAACAAACGTAAGGAATTTCCTAAAGTCTGTTAGGTTGCTCTTTCCCGTGCTTACCAATTTTAGGAATGCTAACGAAAAAAAGTAAACAAATGAAATTATAGCGGGGAGCAGGCAGAAAAATAATTTTAATACCTTTTTTTTTTATATAATGAATAAGGAAGTTATGAGTAATGACTTTAAAAATAATAAGATTGTCAAATATGTGTGTTATTCATATTTTTTCCTGCGTGAAATTTATTCATAAAACAATCAATGATAAAAGTTTTAACTACGTGGAGGCCCGTTTTAATTTGTGATATCTGATGGTTCTTTCAATAAAAATCGGCTGATTTAGTAATTTTTGGTTAAAATTTGTGCCACCAGCTATTATGTAAATTATTAAGGAAAGGTTCTAGGAGATATTTATATGAAAATACACAAACTCAAATTTAAAAGATTAATAACTATACCTTCCATACAATTTGGTTATCGTATAATTAATATAATATATAATATATATAGTATATATAATATATTATAATATATATAGTATAATATATATATAATATACTATATATATATAATATATATATATATATATGACATGATACAAGTCTTACAAAATATTATCAAGAAATACAGAGACCAATAAATTTTTCATAAGAACATAAGAACATACAGTTTTAACAAATAGAAATTAAGAAGAAAGCATCCATCTTGATATAAGAAGAGCAGCATCATAATAGGGTTGTTAAATGAATGGTCTGGCAGGGGATATTTTGATGTGACTCGATTGCAACATTTAAAAAAAAATGATTGGTATTTAATATAATATATTGATGAAGCCAATTGCAGCGTTTTTAGTTATAGTTATATTATGTGAGAGCATGTGACCCATAACTGTTATTATGCATGTGGATGTTTGGGTATCAAATAATAGTATAGATAATAATATAATCATATATATAATATATATATATATATAAATATATAATATAATATATAGTTAGATACTATATATATATATATCATTAGTTTTACTAAGCCAATTGTGGATTTGTAGTTGTAGTTTGAACAAGCCTAGTGTGCTTTGGGATTTGCATGAGCATGTTTGTAGTGGGTTGACTGGGATGACAAACTCATAGTGCTTCTTACTGTCTCTCATATTCTTAATTCTTAATTATATATTAGATATAATATATATGTATATATTAGATTATATTATATTATATATATATATTATATATATAATATAGCTTTTGATAGGGTTCCTCAAAATCAATCTGTAATAGTTTTGTCGACTTATATATATATATAGGTTCAATTTACTATTATATATATATTAATAATATATAATTATATATATATATAATATATATATATATATATAATATAATATATAAAATAAAATGATTTATTATATATATATTATAATATAGTGAATTTTGTATAAATTTCAGAAAATAATGTTTCTCTGCTAGTATATATAAATATATATTATATATTAAAATATATATATATATATATATATATAAATAGTTATTATATATATATATAATAATATACTATAATAATATTATTTATAATATATATATATATTACTTATATATACTATTATATATATACCGGTTATATATATTATATTATATATATATATATATATATATATATAATATATATATTATATAATATATATAGTTATAATATATATATATATATATATATATATATATATAATGTTTTTTTTTATTTTTCTTTTTGTCTAATTTTTTACCACAATCTATGAAATTAACACTCTTACCAGGGTCAGCGACTCAAAATTAATGCACCCACCAACCTCTTTCCCCAACCTCTGCCTTTAATGAAAGATTTACAATGGATTATATACTTTTTTCACTAGTAATGAAATTCAAATATAAGAAGATTGTGATTGAGAAACATCTTTTTCTGCCTTTTCTGCTGAGAGTTCTGTTTCCTTATATCAGCTGATTAGCACGCACATACTCCTCACTTGCCCCAATACTAGTTGCGGAAAGCAAGTATTCCGTGCAAGTTAGCTCAATGTGGGTAAACATTTTTTAACTTTCCTTGAGTCAATAATATGAATACTGTAGTAAAACTATAAACATTTAATGTACAAAAATGTCATCAAAATTATTTGAAGTTTATTTTTTTTTGTTTTTTTGATTGATTATAAAAATACATTTTAGTTTAGTAGTTTCAATAAAAATTAAAAAAAATTATGCTGCAGGGGGAGGGAGGGAGAAAAAGTTTATTCTATTATTCAATTATTGCTATTGCAATTATATTATTTTAATTAATAGTTTTGTATATTATCAATGATTTGATTTTAACTTTGAAATTTTCTTTAGTTAATTAAAAAAAATAAAATCCATAATTTGTTAAGATCGTCATGTTTTTGTTTATTTACCTAAAAAGAAATACCAGAGCGTGGTCACCCATTTTTATGGAATCACAGATTTACTCTAAAAAAGTAATATTGAATAGTGAGAACAAAAATCGTAACTATTTAGGAAAAAAATTACAGCCTCTCAAAGTTATTAAACTGTATAGACTTCATATGATTATATTCCAGGGTTTAGGTCTCATCAGGCCCTCTAAGTCGTTATGATAAGTATTGTTAAGTAACACCAAGAAAAATCTTGTAAATTTGAAAATCGTATCATAACCTGAACTAGGATTGCCTTAAAATGGGCAAGACGACCACTAATTTTTTTTATAAAAAAAAGCTTAAAAAAAATTCCAAACTTTGAGAGCTGTAACTTTTTTCCTAAAAGAGACTGCCAATTTTCGTTGTTCAACTAATTCATTCATTATTATTTTAAGTAATGATATATATATATTATAATATATATAGTATATATATAATATATATATATATATTATATATTAATATTATATATATATATATATATATATATATATATTATATATGATTTTCACCAAAAAAAAAAATTTTTTGATAGGAAAATCCTATGGGAGTTTTAAACACTTTGAAGGGCTCTGTAACTTTTCCTAAAGAGAGTGATTATTTTCGTTTTCTTTTGTTTTTGATGTTTTTTTTAGATATATCCTTGATTTTCGTAAAAATCGGCGTGGACAACTGGGTAACAATTACTACATAGAAAAGGAAAAAATAATTTAACAATTAATATAATGGTAATATATATATGTTTATATAGATATAGATATATAATATAATATATTATATATAACTATAATATATATATATATATATATATATATACTATTATTATTATACTATATTACTATAATATATATAATAGATATAAGTATAATATAATATATATAATATATATGTATTAGTTATATATAATATATTTCAGACATATTGGTTTTTGATATATCATACAAATTATATGATATAGTTATATTTACAGAAAAAACTACTAACAGGATCCAATAGAAAACTCAAGTAAATTTTAATCATTATGTCACAATGACAGTGAATGCTGTGGAGTATATATACTATATTAATATATATATATATATAATAATATAGCTATAATATATATATTATATATATATTATATATATATATATATAATATACTAGTAAATTCATATATATACCATTAATCCTAGATAATAATATAATATACTACATATATATATATATATTTATATAGTATATATAGTACTATATATCATTTACGTATTATTTATTAATTTATGAAGATTCAAATTTTAGATACGATTATTATAGTTCATGTTAATGTCTTAATTGCGCTAAATCCTGATCCCGCTGCGAGACAGCCTCTCACGCGTGAGATCGCCTGAACATATATCGTTGCAGGCATGCTCTTCATCGAAAGTACCTCTCCAGTTGTAACATAGTAATATGTTGTGCTGATGACTCGCGTCAAATTCTATCCATACCGACCCACCTTCGCACGGTGTCACAGGTATGTGGGTTAGTAAAAAAGAGAGGGAGTATTAGGAAATAGCGGTAGTAATGAAAGATGTTTAGTAGAATGGTATTTGGTGGAGCAAGAGCGGAGAATGGAAAATTTGAGATGGTTCTTGGACAATCGGAGAGAATGGAGAACAGAGGGTGGTTAGGGAGAGTTTGTGGAGGCGAGGGGATAGGAAGGAGAGGAAGGGGAGACCAAGAAGAAGGTGAATGGTAACATAAAGAAATGCTGAGAGAGAGGGGATAGAGTGGAAGGAAGGTAGGGTGTTGGCGAGAGAAAGAATGGAATGGAGGAGGTGGGTGGGGGCGAGATGAAGGTAAAATATGAATTAGGAAGCTGCACGTACCACTACCCGCTTTAAGCCAAAACGAGTATGATTTGAAAATGAATAATAATAATAATTATTATTAATTAGATTATTTATTATTATTATTATATTTATTATTATTTATTATTATTATATATTATGATTAGAGCTTTTCATCCTTATTACACACTAAATTTGACAAAATTATTTTAATATATTTTTTTTAAAGACCTAACCTAATGGTTAATTTTTAAGCAAGATATCATTATTTTTAGAAGACCAACCTAATGGTTATAATTTAACAAAGTCTGAGTGCCCCAATTTTTTTTTTTTTTATTGTGGTGAAAAAATATTTAAATATATTAAAAAATTTTAAGTGAAAAAAAAATGATTAAAAGGCACCATTTTCTTTGAATATTATTAATCATAACTACTATATAATTATGATTCCTAAGTTTTATAGGAGTAGATGGTATCTTGATAGCTAACCTGGGTTATTTAAATGTAGTAATATTTGAATATTTCTTTCTACTGTAGTAATAATAATAAACAAGCTTAGGTAAGTGTATGGATGATATATAAGTTTGTTTTAAATGAAACGTAGCTCATTCTGTTATTTGACCAACTTTTTATCTTGCTAAAGCCAAGCTTTTAAAGTTTTACAATATTCCTACTGGTTGTAATTATATTCTTTAAAGACTACCTAACATAACAGTATATGTTACGGTATAATCAACCTCATCCTTTACTTCTTGCTGAAGAAAACTCCTCTAACCACTCTAACCACCATTCCTATTGCTTTAACTTCAGTATTTTCCAAGGTTTTGGAGTTAATTCTTACAGTGGAAGATAAGAAAATATCTTAAATTTTAAAACATGGTTGTTTTCAATGCCTTAAAAACTTAGTACCCTCATCTTTCTAATCAAAATAAGTTTTCACACAATTAAACCTTCATCTGCCTATAATATTTTTTGTGTGTCTTTTTTTTCATGATTTTTCCTGGAGGGAACACATTATTTCACTTCTAAGATGTTGGGTTTTCCGAAGCACCTTCAAATTTTCTTCACACCACCCCAGGTGCATAATGGTGTAATTCACCCACGTACAGAGAATGCCTCAAACCTTTGAGGCTGTTTCACTACAAAACTCTTTCTGTAAAGATGAAGAATAAGGATTTTCACCTTGTCAATTATTTCACTTTCACTAACTTTCCAGTCACTTTCTGAAAATTGAATTGTTGCAGCAACTTTTTATACTGTCACTATTACCATGGACATTGTACTTATGAACTCTCCAGTTGCATACTTTCACAATTGAGATGAACTTGTGTGATGCATCTTACCACACACTCATCCTTACTTTGTTCAACTCTGACCCCAGACTCCACTGGTAAACTCTGGAACACACTCCCTTTCTATTTTCCCATACTTTCTTTGTGGAATTCAGAAAACCTATTGCCTTTACCCTATCCATCAAATGCAAAAAAAAATAAAAAAAAAAAAAAAAAAATTGGCAAGCTGATTAAAATGGATATTATTAGAGCAATCAATACTTATATTCTCATTGAAAGTATTCCTATTGTTGTGGGATGTAATACGTAGTTCCCATTGTTGTTTTTTTTTTCTTTACAGGATATATCTGTTATGTGTGTACAAAGATGTTTCTTATTGGAAGATGATTTAAATTGACTGCCTTTGCAAAAACCTCGCAGGATTGTAAATAATACAATATATAAATATAGTATTAATATATATATATAGTATAATATAATATATATATATATATATATATATATTAATAATAGATATATAAATATATATATTATATATAGCTATTATATAATAGGTATATATATATATATATATATAATATAATATATATATAATTCATCATCATCATGATCATCACCCATCTTCTCCTTCTTTCCCTAGACTGGGGTAAGGATGCGGTTGACAGTGTGATCACCAACAGAAGATGGTAGTAGGAATAAACATGAGCGATAAGTCGAAAAAGGAGAGCCAGCCCTTACCCGCCCTCGTATACCTATTAGTGAGGGAACTCACGTGCAGTCAGAAAATCCGCCAACAGAGCCCTCACGGTATTTTGAGAAACTCACTATCTGCTCAATATCGTCAAGTTGATTAATGTTCTTACTTGCTGAGTCATTTAGGCCACAACCAACCCCCTCATAAAACCCCAGCATTCACTCCTATTATGGGTCCTGACCTTTGATTTCTCGCCTCTTGCCAAAACCACTTTTCTCTCCTCCTGACATTCGTTTACTGACTACAACTCACTTTATTCTTCCGCCAAATCCCAGCCGAGCAACGATTCCCAACACCAACTCACCACTTAATCTGCCTTAACCAACCGACTGTCATTCATGATTTCCACATGACCAAACCATCTCAGACTACTTTCATTTATTCTCTCATTTACCCCTTCTTCTATACGCAAAGATAGTAACATATATCCCTTATTCCTTCATTTTACTCGATTGACTTCGTTTTCACACCTAACATGCCCCTAAGATTGTCCATCTGAACACGTGAACTTTTAGATCGTTATGACCTCTTATTCCAGACCTAATCTTCGACTACTATACACTAAACACGTGGTAACAACGATACCCTCATGTATAAATCCTAGAAGCGCACTCCAAAACTTATGTCCCTTTACATCCAACGATTTATAATTGCACCAAGCCACCTTCCTGCCACTCACAACTTGCCTACTACACTCTGCATCTACCGTTCCCTTTTCATCCAAAAATATATCCTAAATATTTAAACTCAGGACAATTGTCCGCTGCTCACCATCTAACATAACTTCACATCGAGTACTGTCCTCACTCTCACAATCAGTAACCTTACTCTTTCTACGTTTTTACTTTCAAACCCCTATTTTGCACACTCAGCCAAATCTCTCTACTAATCCTCTCAAAACTCTCTCAGATTCACCACAGAAAACCAAATCAAAAATTTACCCCCCCGGTGGGGCAGTATAAACAGGATAGGCACCCTACCACTTAACCTCCGATTCCCCATCATATCTAACACCATTTCCTGGCCACCACCATCCCTAATTCTTTCATAACCCCATTCATTATACAAATTGAATAACCAAGGAGACATAACAACATCCCTGCCTCACTCCGCTATTAATAGTTAAACAATCACTTTTTGACACCATTTTATCTTACACACGCATTCACTATCGTCATACATACTTTTTGATTCCATTCAGAAGCCCTACCACCATAACACCAATATATTACTTCCACTGTTAATCCTATCATACACGCGCTGTTGCAAATTCATAAAACCCTAAATTAAAACAATTTTATTCTTCTTCTCCCTCATTTTCCTCAATATTGTTTCAATATGTAAAGATTTGATCCACACATCCTCTACCACTTCCTAAACGTACCTTGTTCTTCATCAATCAAGTCGCTTCCAGTCACTCGGACGCTCTCTTTCGACTAAAAATACCAGCATATAGCTTCCCTTACAAAACACAATAAACTAATTCCCCTATTACCGTAATTCCTACAGTTCCCCTTATCTCTCTTACCCTTTACTATAAGGGTACATTACTGCTCTCCTCCAATCCTCGGAACTATACCCCCTCCATAAAACGCTTTATTACACCAGTTTGTAATGAAATGAAACACCATCTCGCCTTCGTTCTTGTATCATTTCACCAGTAAATTCATCTATACCTGCAGATTTACCATTCTCAACTTTCTCACTCTTACCATACCTCCCCTTGCTAATGACCTCATGCCGCCAAAATACCTATTCCTTCTGCCACCATCAAAACCACAAATATTCACTGATCAGAGCTTCAATAATTGGAGAATAGACGGAAGATTATCGAAATGATCTTTACCAAAGACTGTAAAGACAATCACTTAATAAAGTAGCAGCGCTATTCATTACTCTAAGCAGTTCCCCTATTCTCATTCTTAACCCTTCAGGCTTCCTTCCAGCTCCTATTCCCTTCTAAATCCCCATTCATCCTCCTGTCCAAACTGTTCATTTAACCTCTTCTTTTCTACGTATGCACCTTTAGTATTTCTTTTTCCTTTATATACTTCCAAAACATCTTTCTTTTTGAAACTGCATCATTGGCCTTTAGTACAACATTCAACCACGGCTCTTTTTTACTTTAACCGCTTGCAGCACCTCTCATTATCCACCACACGAGTTTACGCATTCTGCTTCCTACTTTGCACATCCAAACATACTTCTTGCACTGCTTAACAACCAACCGTTCCGTTATGCTCCCGCCCAATCTTGTTCAGTTTCAACTTTTCACATTCAACTGGATTTACCTTGCGAGTTTGTCCTACGATAACGTTATCCTTGAATACCTTGTTCGACCTAACTTCTTAATTCATTACCCCTTCTTTGTCGTATCACCCTTTCTCTCCGATCCAACCCCCAAAACTTAATTTTAATTATAATATAATATATTATATATATATAAATACTATAATAATATATATATTATATAAATTATATATATATATAATATATATATATATAGATTATATAATATATATATATATATATATATAAATATTAGCGTGGAATTGTGGGGATGTGTGTGTGCGCGCGCCGGCGTGTAGTCAAAATATACGTATCCAAAAATATTTTAAAGAATAAAAATTTATATATTGCAGAACCTCTTATTTGGGGATGAATATGGAACGTAAAGCTTGAACACTATTATATTGGCATAAGCTGTTATAGAAAAAATAATAGTATCGATTAATGGAAGAAATGAAAGAGAAAATGAGGAGATGAAATTCTTTATTAATATTCAAAAGAAATACTGAGCTGTCTCTCTCTCTCGTCCAGTCTCTCTCTTCTCAGATTCTCAAAACTCTCTCATCATCATCTCTCTCTCTCCATTTCATTCTCTCTTCTCCTCAATTTATTTTCTTTCTCTCCTCCTACTCTCTCTCTCTCTCCCACTTAAGTTTGAGGAATTAAAAATTTGGTTACATATGTTATGCTTCTTGTTGTTGTTCCTTTGTTGTTGTTAGAGTTGTTAATTATAGCCCGTTGATATCCCCAACAATGTTTTGTTTTGAGGTTGTTACTGCTGTCCTGACTTCGCTGTTGTTTTATTTTGGTTGCAATCTTGTTGTTGTTGTTGCTATAATCTATATGCGTAATAATGATGTAAATGTAAGTATTTATCTATTCTTATCTTCCTTCATTTATTTCCAATTTTTTACCTCACCTATTTGGAATTTATTTTCAATGAAATATTATGTCAATTGTGTTTTCAAAAAAGTTGTTAGTAACATCACCAGAGTATATCACATATATACATAAGAGCAATTATAAAAGATTTAATAAGATAATATTAGCTTTTAAATTTAAAGATCTTTGTGTAAGATGCTATATTTCTGTAATTTAAATGGCAAATAATACTTCTTATATAAATGCATTATAATTTTAATTACGTTAGTTGATTTTTGTTATATTTAAGAAAAATACTTTTTTATTGTATTTTAGTTATGTGCATTGAAATTTTATTTTTCTTTGTTTGAAAAGCTTATCATATTTATATATCAAAAAGTTATATGAATAAAAAAATTGTAAAAATGAGAATCACATTTTCTTTATTATGTTTTAGGTCCCCTTTGAACTTGTACAAGTTTTTTTTTTTGTATTTACAAACATAAATTTCATTAACTTGAGCGGCTCTGTTTATTATTACACTTTGTTTTATTGGTAACACTCATACCAAAAACATCAGAGTCAATAAAAATACAAAGATAACAAATTCAATTTAAAAAATTATATTTATGCTACTAAAATTGGTATAATGTATTCTAAAATTTGTCGAATAAAATCAATAACTTATTAAATTAAAACTCATTTGTTTTTGGAACTTAATTTGTGTTTTTCTTTTTATTATTGTCATTTCAAAATTATTAATCCACCTATCTTCTTTATCCGAAAAGACTCCATGCATCTTCCCTCTCATCCTCTCACACACACCACACACACACCACACACTGCAGCAAACACACAACACTAGCACCACCATCATCTATCTAAAGTAACACAACTATCACTACACTTGATACTTTGTTGGCAAAATTAGAGTTAAAAGAGATGATTTTCTTTAGATATCCAAGTTAGGATATGCTTAAGAAAATATCAACTAAATATACCCTATATAGATATATGCTATTATAGCATTATCATATTGTATTTACAATATTAAATATTATATATATATTATAAATATAATATATAATTAATATATATATATATTATGATATTCTAATACAAAAAAAATAGCAGGTAATAATATATAATATAATTGGTATTATAACTAAGTTTCTTTTCAGATTACGTTCAATATACCTATCCGTAATATGTAACTACTACTTTTAAATATTCCTATGCATTCGTATAAAATAACTTATAGTATATATTAAGTAGGTATATATTACGTAATTAAATAATATATATAACTCAAAATAGGATATCCTAGTATGATCTAAGAATATTTATAGAAAACGTAATCATTTATCATCTATCTATATACAAAATTAAAGAAAATTATATAGCAGGTAAAGAATAGTTTTTTTATTTCAGTTGTAGAATTTACTAATACTCTGGATCATATTTATATTATGATTCTTATATATTCATTTCTATTAATTAGCCCAAAATGTTGTGTGTTCACCAAATAAAATAGAATTACATATAATAAAGTTAATTATCACAATATTTTTATTATATATTTTCAAAAATGTAATATTAATCAATGCACTTTCTTAGGTAGGGATTCCACATTTGCACATTTGCCTCCACGATTTTACAAGCATAATTACGTCTTATATTTAATAATACTAATAGTTATACTCCTGACTTATAATCATTATTTATTGGGCCCTAATGAAACAATAAAAAAAAGGTTTTAAGTTAAATAATTTAATAAACCAAAAAATTTATTCCCTCTAATATTGGGTGTTAACTATTTATAATAATGAAAGTTATGAAAGTATTAAGATAAATGTGCATCATTAGGAAAGTTTTGTGTAAAGTTTATCAGCCATGGATGTTATGGAATCTGTGCCAAGGAAAATAAAGAGCGCAAATCAGTTTATTTATAAATAATAATTATAGCTAAGTGAAGCGCCATGCTCTTTTTTAAATTACTAAAGTATGAGTTGATGTATTGTTAAATTACTTATATTTTTCCCTTGTGAATAAGAAGAATAATTTGATAATAGATTTATAGTTCATGAAATCTAGTATGTTAAAATGTATTTTATATTACACTATTTTTAGATTATTCTTATACAAACAATTTACTACAAGAATAAATACTAAAAATATTAAAAAGTGATTATATATATAAGTAAATAATTGAAAATAAGCAAATAAAGTAAAATAATCTGAAATTAAGATAGAGAAACCAGTTCATATAAGTGAGTATAAATTATGCATAAGCTAAAATATATAATTAACTAAAAAACTAATAATATAATTATATATGATAATATAAGAATATTAATATTATAAATTAATCTACCTGTTATTAGTCGGTGAGGTAAAGATAAAAGAAATATTATATTTATCTACTATACTAACAGCGTAAATGTCCTGCGTCCTGAGTAGAAATATTATAAAGTATTCATGAAATATAATAATTTCATGTGAGCAGCCTCTAAGGAAGGAGCGCAACCCCAATCCATATCTCAAAAAACTACTATAGGCTACAGGGAAGAGAATTACATTTTTAGGAATCCTATGTAACATTTTGGTTAGGAAAAGATTGTAAAAAAAAAAAGATAAACATAAAAATTGGCTTTTTTTTGTGGAGGAGCTCGCAGCCGGCGGGGGAGAGCATAGTAGATGTGTATATTACACGGGCAATGTTAGGGGGGCTGCGATAGCCGGAACTTGGTGATGACACAGGGAGGGACGGTTTTCCGATACGCGCGCGTCTTAGGGGAGGGGCGAGGAACCCCCGTGCGACACCCACTACCCAATACCTAAAATTAAACTGCGTGCGGAGTGTGCGCACACGGTAACCCTCCCGCGTAGAATGGCAGGCCTCTGGAGAAGGTCAGCCGTCGGCGTGAATACAACCAGCTCCAACCCCGTAGTTCGCCGTAAAAGGCCCGAGAGACCCCGTATCTCTATCGGTGTGACGAAGCGTTCTTCGGTGATATACCCTTAATGTCGAAAAATATTCTTTATGTTAAAAAAAAAAAAAATAATTACAGGAAAGTCTATTTATTTTAACGGAGTAACGGTATAAAAAGTGCGTCTTGCTAAATAGGCTTTTCTACTCATATTACTATAATTAATTGAATGGGTACATGGAT
Source organism: Trachelipus rathkii (assembly GCA_015478945.1). Classification (NCBI taxonomy): domain Eukaryota; kingdom Metazoa; phylum Arthropoda; class Malacostraca; order Isopoda; family Trachelipodidae; genus Trachelipus; species Trachelipus rathkii. The sequence continues at coordinate 27,508 of JABUQX010083975.1, read as the reverse complement.
TAACAAAAATCTTTTTTTTTATTTTTACATTTTCCGCACTGGTACCTAGCTTTAAAGAAATTGCTACCAGCATTGAGGGAGTGTTATTGTTTGATGTTAGAGTTGGTAGCTGTTGGAGTGTTTGATGTAAATTGTGGTCTATGGATAGAGATTTACTATATAGAGGAGAGATAATTAGTAGAATATGTATTTATTATTATAAAAGGTGAAAATTAAGTTTATAATATTTTGCTCTATAGCTTGTGACTGAATATAACAATAAGTAATTAGTGAGAATAAAAGTAAGGAAATTATAAGGTAGTAAATATATAAGTATGTATATTATAATATATATATATATATATCATATATACTGATATATATATATAGTCAATAGATTATCGATATCATAGATATTCTGGTGATCATATATATTCGATATATCGAAATCGAAGGTCAGAAAGAAACTAAGTTTTACCCTATATATAATTATACCGACTTATATATATATATAATATAATATACCTAATAATATATATATATTTAGTGATGTGAAAATGATGACCATAGATATACCCGATGTGCGTATAGTAGCTATATTAGTATATATAATTAGGGTATAAGTTGTTGAGAAGGACGAATTGAAGTATAGATTATAAGATAGGAAATATAAAAGATAAGTAATATTGATGAAATTTCAATAGCTGTTAATCGCTAAGCTGATGAATGTAGAATCAAATAATAGGAGGCCTGATATTTAATTCGTTAAAATACGACACGATAAATATTAATATATATTTACAAAAAAAGTCTTCATGTATGTGAAGGCGTATTAGACTTTTCGGATCCGTGCGTGAGTTGCGCTCGTGTGTAGTGCAACGACACAGTGAATGTAAGACTAAAATGTGTATATAGTTACTAATTTTTAAATCAAATTAAAGTGGAGACAGTCGAAGGTGTGATATGATAGAGTGAGTCAATCTAAATAAATATTTCTTAAATCGAAGTCTGAAGAGATAAGATTAAGAATAGAATGTGAATTTATTGGACAATGTATTATGTTGAATCTATTTTTATTAGTTGTGAATAAAGGTGTGTGGTGTGTATCTAAAGGAATGTGTTACAGTGTGGTGATCACTATAAGAGGTATTCCGCTATGTAGTTGTTATAGATGGGGAGAATTTTATGCATCTGAATAGGATTCAATTAATTTGCGTTGTAGGGGGGAAGATCCGCATTAGTACCTGTAAGTAGATAGGCGCGTCGATGTGCACATATCCTCGAGAGTGTTTATGGTTTGTGTTGAGAATTATTAGTGAATCTGTGTAAAGTGTGTAAATCTAGATGAGAATATTGATGTGCACATTAGGGCGGTAAAAAAACAAGCTAGCAAAACAAAAGCTACAAATAAAGTTTGAGAGCTCAATCAGAAATTGCATTAGCCTCGTGCGACTTGTACAACAGACCACAATTCAATATGCAACCTCGCACAGAGATAGATGTAACGCTCACGAATTGACGATGAACCCCGTAATCATACAGGTGAATAGCTTGACCCCCCAAGGAAAAACGGGCAGAGATTTAATTGAATCCCTTTGCAGTAAAATTTCATCGGCACCAACTCATAACAAACTACAAAGGCGAAATCTACTATGACCATAGATGTCGCGTTAACTATCTTAATCAGGAGATTATTGATCAACGCCAGCACAACTTTTTTCAAGAAGAAAGAAATCTTTAACAAAAACATGACCTAGGATAATAATTATTTTCTTACACATTTTATTATAATTTAAGCTTTGCCACTTTTCATATGATTTTAAATTGGAAAAATGAGAGCATAATTCCATTCACTGCGTCGGACAGAGAGGTTCCAGCACGGATCGAAAGCTAACACCCTTCAAAGTACAGAAGAGTTTATTGTAAATATATGTAATATTTCTGTGTTAAGATTACTTCAGGCCTCCTATTATTCATATATATAGTAGTATATATATATATATAGGTAGTTGCAATAATAGGATATAATATATATAATAATAGGAGTGAGAAATAAAATATATTAGAGTAGTAAATTTTCTTACAAATAGTTAGTTGATATATAATATATGCTTTCTTATAGTGAAGATATTATTGAGTATGGGTATGATGTTTCACAGGCGTAAATGGTTACGCTTTGTATTAATGGCGATAACAATGAGATGCCATTTATAGCAGTATGAGTGTGACTACTATATCATACACTAGAGTGTAGTGTAGTATATCTATGTATTTAAATAATATTATAATAGTAGAATTAGGTACGTACATCCGAAAATATATAAGTGTAGTAATGGAATGGTTTCAGTTGAAGATTCGCATAACTATTAGTATATATTATTGTAGTTTGCAAGATAGGACAAGATATGTTGAGTAATTGATGTTGGTATACCAGATGACTATATATGTATATTACAATCAGCACAAGTAGGTAATATTTAATGAGTAAAATGGGGAATTATTAATCACTTAGGATTCATCCTATGTTTTAGTTCATACTATGTGTAAAAATTAAGTAGTTCAAGCGGGCGTATAGGCTATTGGATTATAGGAGAGGTAAAGATGATGATGTATACTAGAATAAAGGTATAAGAGTAATATAACACTATATATGAGAAGTAAATAAAATTCAAGATATTATCCGAGCAGATATGAGAGTGATAGTGCTACAAAGATTAAATATAAGCATCACAGCTATGTAAACGAGCACTACCGCTATCAGTATCGCTAGTATATAAACGTAGTCACTAATACTACCTCACACAGCCTATATACTATTAATATATATATTATATAGACTAAACTTACTATAATACTTATATATTGTACATAATGTGAACAAGTATTGTAATACTATTGAGAGTAACAATAACTCACTAGGACGACTCACAATAATGCAATGATAGCACAACTGCTTTTACGTTAGATATATGTCACAAGTGGATAATAATGTTGTATGTAGATTGTAGTACTTAAAGTAGGATAAGTAGTGTAAGATGTTAACAGCTGAGAATGTATGGAACCACATTAGAAAGATAATATAGAGGTGTGTCACTGTGATTCAACCCTAGGAGTATAGTATATTTATAATATAGTGAGTAAAAAAGTAATAAAGAGGCGTATGGAGTGATCACGTATATATTGGATAATAATATAATATTAGTACTAAAATGACTAGAAATGATGAAGATTAGACATAAATGATAAGTAATGCTTATATGGAATTATTATGATAATATATAAGAGGAAAAAAAGTAAGAATAATAAATTACTAAAAATGTGTATATACGTAGGTAATAGAAATAACTAATGAGGAAAATAGGTACACTCCAATATGTGATATACACAGGTGTTTGTAGAATATCATATTAAGCTTATGCAGTATGTCCCATCTTTATTTGCAATGATATAGAGTTTGAGAGGAGTAACAAACATAACTTACAATATGGAAATAGGAGCTCTTCTGGAAAGGCGAAGCCTGAAACCCGGTTAAGAATGTGTAGAGATAAAATTAGGTAGTAATACTGCTATATATTTAAGTAATAAATGACATAGGATATGTGTAGTACTTGTTAAACTGATGAAATAAAGTGCATTGAAGTAGTAGGGGAGATTTAAAGTGTCGAAAAGAACACTTCGAAAACCTCTGCACTAAAATAGGATAACTAAGTAAGTGATGAATAGTAGTATAAAGGTGTTATGGTGAAGTATAATAATGTGCTGTTTTTAGATTGGTGCAAATAAATGATAATAAGGGTAATTTTGTAGGGTATAGGATGAGTGTTATTAGATAAAGAGGTATGAGAAGGTATAATGTATAGTATTTAATGGTGGTCTTATATGTTCGAGTTTTAAAATAAAGATAGTCTATGAGATAGACGTTTGAAAAGAATGCGTATAATGACACGGTAGAAGAATAGAATACGGATAATTCTAGTATAGAATAGTGTTCCTCAATGAGTTCAGAGAGAGATAGTCATAATACAATAAAAAGAATAGAAGTGAATGATATGTTGAGATATTTTGAATATTGCGCGAAAAAAAAAATAAACATATGTTGAAAAAAATAAAAGCGATTTATAAAATTTATCAAAATAAGAATTATCAAAAATAAAGGAGGAAAGACAATAAAAATTGACAGAGAGCGTAGATAGACCTAGAACAAAATTAAGTAACAAATAAAAATTCCCAAGGAATTATAAAATAATCATGAATTGGTAAGTAAAAAGAGGATAAAATAATATATGACTCACAAACAAAAAACAGAGTATAAAAACATAGAGATAAGAAAAATGCAAGAGAGATAATAAGGAAAAAAAAAAACAAGAAGAAAATAAAAAATATTTATTAGAAAAAAAATTTGGTGAAAATTGATAGAAAAAAAAGCCTAATATTCTAAAGGAAGAAATATAGTAGATAAAAAAAGAAATAGAAATAACGAAAAAAAAGAAAACATATAAAAAAAATGAATGCGCGTCTAGAGAAATAATAGAAAAGCTGAAGGAAAGATCTTATAAAATAGAGAGTAAGAGTACAATACAAAAATGAAACAATGAAAACTACTGATAAATACAACAAAGAAAAAAAAAAAATAAGACAAAAAACAAATAAAAGAGAAAAATTAGAAAGAGATAAAAAAAATAGAAAATAAATAAAAAAAAAAACAATAAAGAAAGAAAAAAAAAGATGAAATTACGAGATACCTGTAAAAAAATGAGATAATTAAGTGTGGAGAGGAAATTAAAACAATATAAAAGAACATGAAATTAAATCAAAATGAAAACAAAAAATGCATAATTCACCAATACTTTAACTTGGAAAAAAAGAGAAAAAGAGCTTATGAAGATAGAAAATATAAGGGCTAACTTAAATAAAAAAAAATTTATTTTTAATAAATGAAAAAAAAAATCTACTATAAATAGAACATACAGGAACAGAATGTTAATAGATCTAGAAATGTTAGATAAAGGTTTTCAGTAACTTTATTACTCCTAAAGTATTATGCCAGAAGAAGTAATAAAATGAATATATAAAAAAATAATTAAGAAATATAAAATAAATGTACATTAATATTTAAATAAATCATATGCAGATGAGGGCAACTTGTAACTGATAGAATAGGAGAGAAGCGTCTCAAGAAGAATGAAAACATGACGTAAAACAAATAGTGTTCAAGAATGTGTAGCAAAGAAAACAAAATAAAAGGTGTCCAAGAATAAGAACAAAGTGAACTTACGATCATATAGTGTATTATATGATAATATTGAGAAAAATATAATGAAACCAGACCGGCTATGTGATTCAACAGTAAACTACACTTGATAAATACTTAACGTTTAGAATTTTCAAAAGATGGAAAGGTTAATGAAAATTTAAGGCATAAATATACTATAATAACAGAAGATAAAAATGAGAGATAGACGAAGAAAATACAAGAAATTGAGGAAAAAGAAAGGGAAAGACAAAGATATGAAAAATAACAAAAAAAAGGATGAAATAAACAACAAAGTAATAGATAGGTGAGGAAATTCTAATATATTGAATAAATATAATTTGGGATATAAAATATATTCTGAAAATCTAAGAATTGTTATACTTTATGAGAGAATCTTGTAAAATATTGGTTGTAGTTATGAAAAAAGAGATTGATAAAGAATTTTAGAGAAAAGAAAGAGTGAGGAAAGAGAGGAAGTCTTGTATATAAGATAAAAACGTGAATCAAGAAAAGTAAGGTTAATGATAATGAGTGAGGAACACTCCATCCAGATGTGAAAATGATAGATAGAATAAAAGATGAAATGAGCTAACATAAAAAATTGTCACAAAGTTAATACAAAACAAAAGAAAAAGAATCAATATCTTATGTCATAATATATAGATAGCGTCACAGGACGATGCAGAAGGATGTAGTGTAATATAGATAATAAGTAGAAATGTACAGAAAGGTAGGTAATAGCAAAATTATAATTCATCTATGTGCTTTGAATAGGAAATTACTAAGTCTATGAGAAAGTTCGCATAGGGTAATACCAAATAAAGAGGAGTAGTAAAATATAACAACGTAGTATATAAATAAATAAAAATAAATTAGAAAGAAGTCTTATATCAAGAAATATTAATAGTTAATTAATATATTTATAAGATAAAATAGTTTTTGAAAATAGTTTCAAAAAAAAAAAAAAATCCATTCTGAGATCGCTAAAATAAAATAACAAAAAACAAACAAATAGAAAAATATCAAAAAATTCAAAAAAAAAATATAAAGTACAATAAAATGAGTGAAAACATTATCAATAAAAAAGATCTATTAAAATAAAATATAAAAAAAAAAAATATAAACAAAAATAAAAATAAAAATAAAATAAAAAACAAAATTTAACAAAAAAAAAAAATTAAAAATAAAAAAAAAAAAAAAAAATAATAAAAAAAACAAAAACCCAAAAAAAAAAAAAATGGTACAAAAAAAACGATACGATTTTTTTTTATTGATTTATATTACAAATTAAAAATAACAATAGAAAATAAAGTAAGAATATAATATACAACAATGGGATATATAAAGTGATATATAAAGAGAAAGAAAATAGATAAAAGAGATAATATAGAAAAAGAGAACAAAAAATAATAATTGATAAAGATAAAAATAAAAAAAATTAGAGAAAAAAAAAACAAAAAATAGAAAAAAAAAAAAATAAAATAAAGACAAAACATTAACACAAAAAAAATGTACGAAAAAAAAAAAATACAGTAAAAAAAAAAAAAAGAAAAAAACAGATATAAAGTAAAAAAACTGACTACGAATATAAATTAAAAGAGATATGAGAAATGAAACAAAACAAAAAAAAAAAAAAGAAAATAAAAAAAAAAAGAGAGAAGTAAAAATGAGAGAAGAATCAAGAGAAGGAGATAAAAGTATGAAGATATGTAATTGTCAATGATAGAGATAAAAAGAGAAAAAAAAAAAAAAAAAGAATGATAAGATAGATTAATTAAAGCCAAGAAATGATATATAGTAGTAAGTGAATAGGGAGAAAAAACCGAAAACGGCTAGAGAAAGAGACCTCCTAGAAATAGATAAGATAGAAGATGTCATAGAAAAAAAAAGAGAATCAGACGAAAACCCGAATAAGTAAAATAAAATATAAGGAAGGTTAAAAAAAAGAGATAAAGAAGACACACATAAAAAAAAAACAAAAACAGACAAAAATAAAAAACAAAAAGAATACGATTGCCTTAATGTACCATATTTATCAAACGATACAATAATCAGAAGAAATTCACGAAAGATATAAATATGTGCAATAAAATATCCAGAGCACAAATATAAAATGAGTATTAAAAAAAAAAAACAAAGAAACAATGAAAAAAAATTAAAATAAGACAATATTACTGGCAGAAATTTGAACACACAAAAGAGAGATAAACCAAACACAACATAAATATTTGACAAAAAAAAAATGAATAACACAGAAGTAGCTCGTACTAATAAC
>JABUQX010083975.1:2500-15000 GCA_015478945.1 Trachelipus rathkii | reverse complement strand
AGCGAAACAGATATATAGCTTCTATGTGTATTTCTGTATAACTCACTATATAATGATAGCAAACTTATGCTTATTCGGGAGAAAAACACATGTTTTTTTTATATTTTCTAATATTTTTTTTTGGTATTATTGGTTCTTATAGTACATAGATATATTCAAAGTCTAATTAATAAATTTAAGTTATATTTATTTTTTTAATGTCTCTTCATCTATTATGATAAAACATAAATTTTCACTATAGAGTAATTTTATATTTAATACGAGCCTCATTTCAATATGAAAAGGTAATAATAGATAATAATCATGGGGAATAAATAATAACATAATAGATCATATTATAATTATTATTTAATTAATTAATTAAATATATTAAATTATATTAATTAAATAATAAATATATAAGATAATTAATAATAATAATTAATAAGAATTTAAGTTATAAAGAGAAATAATTATAAGAGTAGATTAAAATTATAGTAATGAATTTAAAGAGAAAGAATTACATAGATATATAATATATATATATTAAATACTATTAATAGTTATTAAAATCGTCGTTGCAATGTACAGCAATCAAAATCTTCTAAAGCCACACTTCTATATAAATTGCATAATTTGTCCATAATAATATTGTGAATACTTATAAATCTAAAATAGCTTTCATCACCCAATTAAAGAATTTATATTAATGCTTTTGTGGTAGCAGCCCGAAGGTATATCTAATTTATTTAACAATTATTTATAATAAATATATAATTAAAAATAAATAATATGAATTAAAATAGATATTACATATATAATAATAATATAAAAATGAATATTATAATAATAAATTAAACTTAAGTATAGGTCCTATATCTAAAAAAATAATATTATTTTAATAATTAATTGTATAAATTATAATAATATAATATTTTGATAAAATATCTAAGAATAATAAAGTAATTAATAAATTAATTTTAATTTACATATATAAGTAATAATTATGATAATTGTAAAATTAATTAAATTATATATATAATAATAATAAATAATTGATATAATAATAATAATTATCTCAAAAATATTATATATATAATTAGAGAAAGTAATCGAATTATAGTGTGGAGCACGTGATTATTAAGTAATATAGATTATAATTATTGGTAAATGTGAAAAAAATATAGGCAAGTGAGCCAGAGTGTTAAGAAAAAAAGTGTAAATCTCGAGAAGTTTGAGAAAGAAGTTATAACACCAAAACGAGAACTTTCACCCTTTTCTACATACTACCTGTAATCCTTAAATTTATTTCTTTTCCCATAGTTTTTAGCTATCTTTTCACTCTACCTTTAATCCGGGCCACTTAGAGTTTCTTGTTAAAAGTTATTTACAGGATTAAAAAGAGATAATTATATATATTTATAATATATTTAATTATTTATATATAAATTATATAATATAATAATAATATATAAAAATAAAATTAAATATATAAAATATAATTATAAATTATGATATTTTATAAATTAAATATATTATATGATAAAATTTATAAATTATTATAATTTATAATTATATAAATTATATTAAAATAATAATATATAAATTAATTATATATATATAATAATTAATAACTTAAAATATAATTTATTCTCAAATATATAAAACATAAGCTATTTACTGAATATATCTTTCAAGTGAGAGTTTGCTTTTATTTATTATTTCTGAGTAAAATGAGTTCTGCACCTCTGAAAAGACGACTCACTAGTCTTACACTGTTGTAAAGGGCATGCTAATTGTAATTCTCCTATCGCATTTAATGTTTCTGCAGTATGTGGGAAAATCTTTTACAATTATCGCGCCACTAATCAAGATTCAAATGGAAACTTTATCCGTATTCACCTCTAAGAGTTTTACGCTTTTGATAAATCTTCTTACGATGACGAATATGACAGATACTGTGTATTCTCTCATTATATGTTGACAACACTACGCTGTAAATAAGATATCTTCTCAATCTCGACTCTTTTTGCTAGAATTTATAATATATTAAAATGAATTAATGTTCGATATGGATATTTTCATTAATGCATATATGGTATTACTGCTAACAATATGGTATGAATGTATGTTATTAATTGTCTGTTTTTGATAATCATTATTTTTTTATACTATTTTCTTTTTATAAGATTGATTCTTATTTGATTTAGGGTTAATAGTTTTTGCCTATTTTAAGCAGCTAATTTATCATCTGAACAGTAGTGACATTACCTAAAAATAATAATTTTTGTATAACCTACTTCTGTGAATGAGACAGTTACTGATTGGTATATTATCTCAATAAATATATTTTTGTTTAGTTTCTAGGATCCAGAAAAGATGTCACTTAAGATAATTATTAGTTTAATTCTTTTACTTTATAATATATGTAAGTTTTTTGCAGAAGCTTGAAATATACTATATTACTACCCTCACAGCAGTATAATAATTTGGAGTATTATCTGTTCAATCTTATTGAGTAATAAAGTTGGTCTCACTACGTTTTTAGTTATTTAATTAATATATGTTTGCAAATATTTACACAGCTTATCAGCCGTTTGACAACTAGTGAGAAGGTATATATATATAAATCCCTATATACATAATATATATCAATATGAAAATATATGGTTATGCTAGGGTATCATTATTATTGATACTACTAAATTAGATCTATAAGTTCAACTTAGTACTATAGCATAAAATTTTTAAGGGAATTATTTAAGGATAAATAGGTAATTATAATTTCACTAATATTATATAATATTACATATTATTAATCGCTATGGTCTTCTATGAAAATTACATTTCTATTTGTTACTAAAATGCCCTCATCACTTACAACGTATGTGTACGATCTATTATGATATGAGAAATCGGTATCAGTAGATGACGCGTACTAATTAGGAGTGATAATAAAGCGAGAATATATGCTTTCACTTTAATTATTATACTCACCATTTTCGAGCGTACTCATTATGCATAATGAGTTATTATATACACAGACCTGAAATATAACATACTATTCACTCCAAAGTGACTGAGATAACTAGGAACATGCGCTGCGTAGAATCTCAAAAGTATTGTGTCACAAGACTTTATCTGCTTATTTTATTCTAGTAAGAATTATATTTATTTATTATTATTAATTTTATTTTAATTTTTATTTTTTACTTATTATATAATTAATCACGTCATGACAAAATTATTTTTTTTTTAATAATTACTACACAGCTAGAGGGATAACCTAGCATTGGCGTAAATGGCTGGTGAATAGATTAGTAAAACCGACAAAAGAATATATATGGCATAGTGGCAGGGTATCTGTGAGTCCGCAGTATGAGTAAGTAATGCGGATGCGGTGTCTTCTCGGAGATCCGCTACACACTCTCTTCAGGTAAGTAGAGGTACGGAAAGGACGAGGGTAAAAAAAGAATATAAGGTAAAAGAGGAGTGTGAGTAGTAACATCGCTACCCTCGAAAATTTGATAATGAGTTATTAATCGGATCATCTCAAGTAATAGTACGACCACACATATACCACACTCATATCTTCAAAAATAGTTATATTTATCAATATTTGTTCACTGTTTTGTTAGTTTACCGCTTGCTGGTTGTGTGCATTTAACAATATTTTTGTTAACTTGTATTCATTATCTACATCTCATTTCAAACATTTATTTTCATGAGGTGGTGCAGACGTGAGTGGGGTCTCTCGTGCATGTTGTTCACTTGCCTATGAGGCTCCGTCGGTAACGCCTTGAAGGCGTTTTTCTTCGGTGTCTGCCCGCCTGGCAAGGGACGGCCATCCCCACTACCTTGGATGCCCTTCTTGGTATGAAACGATCCCGCGGCTTCCTTTCTGTCCCCCGTCGGGTCACTCGGGGGTCCCTTGCGAGTTTCCCCTAAAGAGAAAACAAAACAAAAACATTTTTCGTGGGTTGAAGGTTTCCAAATTGAATAAATTACGATGAACTTGTGTGTTTTTTTTGGAAAATTTTAATTGTTTTTGTTTTTTTTTTAGCTGTTTTAGTTTAACTAATTAATAAGGGTTCGGGTCGAGAAAAAATTATAATCTATTACCGCGGATTATGAATAGATATTTTGGTTAAGACGACAAGGCGGAGTTTCACGGACACACACAACACACCCGGCGGACAGCATGCGCGCACGACACACACAACAGGGTATATATATGGAGGAGTATAATTGTTCTAATTTTTAACCCCGTAGAGGGGATATATTATTTGTTTTATATTATAAGGAACCCTACCTAGCACGTACACTCTCAAAAGACCAATAAAGAGCTAAGGTATAGTACTATATGATTATATATATAGGTAGGATTCCTCGGGAAATGGTAGTAACCTATCCTACACTAGTAGAGGGAGGTGGGTACAGGTGAATAGGTATATATTATATAAATAAGTTATGTCTACCCTCTCCCCAGATTTCGTATTATTAATATCCATATATACTGGAGGACGGCCGATAGGTAGAATGGACCCCAGACTTATTTATTATTTCCTGCCATTCATTGCTAGGTATTTATATATTATATATATATATATATAACCTAGAGGGTTTATTATATTTAATTCGCTTATTATTATTATTATAGTTTTTATATTAAAAAAAAAATAAAAAATATATAAAAAAATATATATATTATTATTTTACTTCAAAAAATGAAAAAAGAAAAAATATATATAATTAAAACGAAAAAAATAAAAAAAAAAAAAAAAATAGATAATATTTTCTTAATATAATTTAGCAGAAAATTAATATTTTCGACAGTAAACTTAATTAATAAAAAAATAAAAGTTATTATTGTTAATTCAATAAGTGTTAATATTGCACAGCTTAGTAAGGAATCTATTATGATTCCAAGTCTACGTAGAATTGATTGTTAGTGTATCGAGGTTAGTATAGCGAGGTAATAGATATAACCCTTATATAAGGGATAAGAGGAGGATAATGAGGCAGAACTGCAGGAACGTAATTAGATAGGAGTTAGTTTATTTGACTGTTGAGTGGTTGAGGGAAATTAATATATGACTGGTATTTTGATTGAATTAATAGAGTACGTCAAGTGTTAACTAAGGGATCTAGAGTAGGTAGATTTGAGAGAGATAGAAAAAAGTTAGCAGCAATACAATACATATAAGGTGTGTTCATTTTAGTTTGTAGTTTTTAAAGGTATAGAGTGGGTGAAAGGTGATGCATAGTTCATTGCTACTATCTCACGGTTATCATTAGAATTACACAATCGTGATTATGAGAAGGTTGAATGAATTGGGGAGAGAGAGACATTAGTGAAGAAAGAGTTATCTTTTTATTTTTTAGCACTGTTTTTTATGATTTTACAAAAGCGGTTGGTTAAAGTGGAACTGATTATAATCAAGTGTGTAATCTCAGTCCTGTGGTGAGGGTGGTACTTTTAAAAGAGGACACAGGTTAACGAAGAGGAGAGAAGGAATTGATTCCATGTCAAGCATAAATAAGATGGATTTGAAGATTTCGGGTTGGAGTTAAGAAAGGGAATTTTGTACGAAGTGAGGTTTTCTTTTTGCCCAAATGGTTTTCTACCCAACCTCTCCATTGTGCTTGTAATACATTCAACACGATGTAGTCTGCAAAAATATCCACAACACACTCTAATTCACCCTTCTCCGGCTTTTGTGCAGGTGATTACATCGAGATTGACTAAGAAATTATGTCCGCACTTGTGAAAGATTCGGCAAACCGTCCCGGGGGAAGCTCAGAGTTCGTTTTGCATGGGAACCCCTGCTACATTTCTATTCTTACGCTTTCCGGGCTGCTTATTGCGTATTGTCGCTGTTATATTTTGTATCATAATCCTTCCGTATTATTTTTTACCCAGTAGCGGGGCTTCGACATTGTATGTTATATGACTACTATTATCACTGAAAACTTGGGTATGTTTCGATATGAATATAGTGTTTGATAGATTAAGGCATTTTTCTATATTATTAATGTTTTGAACTGTTCAAAATTAAAATGTTTATCTTACTCATATAATCACACTGTGAAATAGGGATTGTACCTATATTTAGTGATTGGAGTTATTATATAACAGAGTAGAGATATAATCATCTTGATTTCTACATTGATTATTCAATTATGGAGTGAAGCAATAATATAAACAAACTGAATCTATATAATTTATACAGTTTAAAGAATGTTAGTACTTAAAAATAAATGTGAAATAACTTTGTTTTATAAGAATTGTCATAATAAAGTAAGTTATTATAAATTCCAGCTGGTCCTGGACCAACTGAAATTTAATAGAAATTTAAAAGAAATTACTACCATTCTTATAGGACCAGCTGGAATTTATCATGGCCTTAATGGAAATATATAACACATGGGAAGTAGAGATAGGAATACCACACGTTGATTAATTGCGATATGATAACAATTTATATAGCTACTCGAATAATCTAGTGTGCTTTTATTCTCAAGAAGATGGATAGGTAGTAGAGCAGGGGTATAAAATAAAAAACTTCTCAATAGAGTAAAGATAGAAGTAGTGATTGTCACGAATGGATGACAGTAGAGGTATGAAATCTTTTAGACAATGATAACTTTCTTGGTTGCACTTTTAAACGAGTATAGTTAAGGAAATTCAGTTAGCACTAGTGTTATCATTACGAGAGCATTTTGTTAAAGTAGATTGTGAAAAATATATAAAAAAAATGTATATTAGAGACATAATAAAAAAAAAATAATATAACAATACACGAAAATTAAGAACACGTGTACACAGTAAATATATTATAAAAAACAGCACTATGGGTGTTGTTTATGCGAATAATGAGAGTGATATGGAGATGATTCGAGCATGAGAGTAATATAAATAGTGTGTAGTGATTACAGTACGCACATAAAATCAATCTCGATATAGAGTGATAATTCTGTAGATATCTTATGTGAGTGTGTTCGTTATGAGTCCTTTCAACGAATATTTTTAAATTAATACATTATGCGAAAACAGATAAGGGCAGAGTAGAATAGGGTCTGTTATGTATGATATGTATGGATGAATTCTATAGCTCTAGATATATATATGAGTATTAACGAATTTTGAACAGCGGTAAATGTAAGGAGATACTATTTAGAGTGTATGGAAAGGAGATAGATAAACGTATAATTAATATCCATCCCACACTAATAATGTAAGAGAGCAATGGATCATGCGTATAGCCGTAATATCGTATCATGTAATTACAAATAGGGAAGTATTTTATTCAACTGAAATAATAGTTTTGTTTGTGTGAATCGAATGTATTATGCATCACCTACTCAAACGCTCGTGGCAAATGTGAGTTATGCACGTCACAATACTTATAAAGATAGACCATATTGGTTCTCAAATAGGTTTATAAACGTAGACATATTGATAGTCTTTGAGAGGATGCTGTGTAAGTTTTGTGCAAGGTATGAGTCGTGACTCGAGGGGCTATGTTGTTACCAGTGGGTTAATGTTACACACGTAAGTGATATGTAACGTGAGTGAGCTATCGTCGTTTTCCCTAACGTGTGCAGAAATAACTCAGAGAATAATATTCTAAGGAGAAGAGACTCAAATGACTTGTTCTCGGCTCTCGTGCACTCCAGAGCCTCCCTCACAGCTCCTCGATCCTCCTCACCCTCCAGCTCCTCCATCACGACATGCCCGAAAGCTCCTCGTTGCCTAACCTTTATCTTTCATGCTTTCGCTCAGCCTCCTCCAACACTTCTTCATCTATTCTTTCCTAACTTATCTTCAGAAACATTTTCACTCATTGAAAAAGGTAGTATCAACTATAATTATTTTTATATTATTATTACCATTCATTTTTATAAGGTTAATTATATAAATTATATAGATGTAAAGATATATATAATATATTAATTTAAATATATTTATTATTAGATCAAACTAGTTATAGAGTGAAAAGTATACTCTCAGAGGACCTCTATATCAGCAGTGGACGAGTTTACCACTCTACAGATGAGTATGGTTTAAATAAGATTGGAACCATTGACAAGATCGCTCTCTCACTACAATCAATACCTCTTGCACAGGAAGCACACCTCCATTACACATAGTATCTCCGCGCACAAATTAGAGACTCATAATATATTTATCTCTCACCTTCATAGCACCGTGGTTTCATCAGTTAATAGTTACTTATTGCACTCATTATTTTTATTAGGTAACTGAATATAGCTACTAATAAGTAGTAGATAAAGACACGGCACAGCTGTATACGTCAACCAAGAATCTAGGGGGCATCTGAAGCCCCAATCAACCCGATTAGTTAAGTCTCATATAGTTTATACTATACTATTATATAATGTTTACTTAGTAGAGGTACCGGGCAAATAAAAAAGAATATCTCTCTCTCTATATTCTCACTCTCTCATTACTCTTCTCATCTCTCTTCTGCACTCTCGATTAAACTGTTTATTGCAACATACAAGACCTGACATTTCAGACATTACTTTTAAAAAAATAATAAAATTATTCACAGTCAGTAACAAAAATGTAAATTAAACCTATGTATATATATAAAGTTAATAAGATTTTAGAATGGTTATAAGATATATATCAAAGTATATTTTAAGCGATATAATAAACCATTCGGAGTTAAAAATTATTTCTATTGTTATATTAAAATTTTTTAAACATTTCTTGTAAATTATTCAACTAGAATTGTCAAATATAGCGTACTACAATCATTTAAATACAAATAAGGGAATATGGTAGTAAACACTTAAAACCAAGAAAAAATCAAGCGTGTAAAAAAAACGGGGCCAATAGTAGGCAAAAGAGGACCGGAAGAGCGTAACCTCCTCTTGACAATCATCCATACACGGCTCTCATATTGCCTAACACCAATACAAGAGTCGAAATACTGATTAACTCAATTGTTATAAGATTTCTCCTGCTCACCATAAAATGTGAGTCAAAATTATAATTTTTCCCGTACTGGACACGTAAACCTAAATATTCGAGTCTCTTTTTATTATTTATTTATATTATTTATATTCTTTAAGAAATTAATTTTTTAAATATTTTTCTTCTTATCTGCATTTAATGTACAAATTAGTAATAAGTTATATAAATATAGATATATAATAGGATAAATATCATTATTTTGATTATTAACTTTGTTTCTAAGAGAGTGAGTATATTAAAATAATATTATGTATCGCTGTTATAATATTCGCATCAATATACTTGGTAATTTATTGTAGTATTTAGCTTGATGAATTTTTGTGTGTATTCTCTGTCATAAGGGAAGGGGTAAAAATGGAAAAGTATTATTATTGATTAAGACTTTATATCTCGACGAGTATAAAAAGAATAAGTTCCTTCGCTGGACGTATTTTATCACTGTAGAAATTTATGTAATGTGACGCAAGCTTAAAGAGAAAAATATTTTTATAAAACGATAGGTTTAAATAGAGTTTAAATAAAAAGTAATATAAAAAGTTATAATATATATACACAAGTTTCTTGGAAGAAATCGAGTTTTAGACCTGTGGATTGAGGATAGGTTTATAGGAAGTTATTTGTTATAGGTATAATAAGTATAATAAGTATAATATATATATAATAAGTAGTAAGCTTAAGAAATAAAAAGATAAGAAGAAGAATATATAATATAAGAAATGTAAAGAAGTATAACAAGTATAGCAAAGTTAACAGTTGAAAAAGAACCAGCAAAACACGAACAGGAGAAGGATCACAGAGATCAGAAAATGCAAAGATTATGTAAGTAAAAAAGAAAACTAAAGAAGAAGTAGAGATAGAAGAAATAGAAAGTAAGATAATCAGTCGATCGTTCCTTATTAAAGCGAGTGAATTTATATTAATGTGAAGTGTATTTATATATCAATGTATATTTATATTTAATTATAACTAAAGTAATTTATAGAGAAGGCGGAATAGTGGATAAGAGATATAAGTGAAGTAGAAGATTAGTATTGTGAAGAAGGAGTATTACACGAGACGGAGCAATGGTGTGGAGAACGAATAGACGACATGGGGCTCGCTAGGTCGACGACAGAGAGAGACACCAAGAGAGGAGAGAAGTCTGGTAGCCGTAATGTTCACTAAATAAACCACTTTAACGGTGTCTCCATCGGTTGCCTTTCTCCTGTGTTATAATTCGAAATACTGAAATTAATCCCACCACAACTGTCTCGTTTATCACCGTTCAAAGTTCGAACTTGCTTATTATCCTAACTGGAGCGCTGCGCTTTTGCCACTTAAAGAAAAAGCAACCTCACTAGAAACAAATTTAAGTGATACTCAGAACGAGCGCTACTGTCTGGCAGAAACCACCCACACACCCCCGTTCAAGCAAGAGGGGGATGAAAAATACAGAATGACATAAAACCCCAAGTAGCTTAATAATACCTAACACGATGGTTAAGTTCTATCTTTCATCCGTATGATAGAGCACCCCAAAACCAGAACAAAGCTTTTCCTTAGTCAAAAAAGATGCCCATTTGCGGGTGACACTGCCATATCTGGAGAAAGTATTTACCTCTTGGTACCAGCGATTAAATGGAAAAGCCTACAAATTGGTGCTATTAAAACTCATGTTCGACTATAAATAATTGAAATATATAAAAAAGCAAACACAAAATAAACAAATCCTATATATTTTTCTATATTTTCTATACACTTTTACTATCTATGAAAAAATTCTTCTAATATAAAATTAGACTTTATTAAAATGAGTGAAAATAACGAATTACCATACACGAGAAATCGTTGGAATTTTCTATAAAAAAATAACAAATGGTCTTTATTAAATTATAAGTTCATATTATATTACAAAATACATATTTATAATCCCTAAATATTTTTTTTTTTCTTTTTTCTTAATAGTTTTCATTTGTATATCTATATCTATTAATATTTATATATCAAGTGAAATATATTCCAAAATTTAATTGCTTATTTCTATTTGCACTCTATTAAATTTTAATTTTTAGTTATTTTTTTATTATTGTTACTATTTTTATTGCACGTAATTTAATATGATTCTTTTTTCCTAAGGTTCCAATTCCCTTAAAACGTCTTTATCAAAATTAACAAATAATGAAAAAATCTCAATCTAAAGAAAGTGTGTATTTTTTCCTTACTACATAAGTGATATAATAATAATTTTTTTTTATTATTTGTAATTTCCTGTGAAAAGCTATCCTTTTTTATTTTAATTTAATCTTTTTTAATTTAGCTATTATTTTCAACAATGAGATGGTGCATTATTTATTTAATTTGATTTAATTTAATCTACTTGCTCTAATTACTATTTTATTTTATTTATTATTATCTTATTATATATTAATAGTATATTATAACTATATTATATAAAACTATAAACTAATATATATATAAATATATATTATATTTATATAATTAATATGATAGTTATATATATATAATATATTATATATATATATAATATTATATAATATATATATATATATTAATATATATATCTATATATAAATATAATATATAATATTTATATATATATATTATATATTGAATATTAAAGTATAATACTATATTAATTAAATAGATATCTATTAAATAAAATATTAATATATGTAGTAAATATTAATATAATATAATATATAGCTTAATATCATCTTATTATGATTGTAGTTATTATCTTTATAGATGTCTGTATTTCATTTAATAATTATATTTATAGTTATATATAAAAAGTTAAATATATCATATTTTTACCACATTTATACTTTCTTTCTTAAGTTAAATATTTTTCAAAATTTAAGCGTGCTAATCTATTAGTATTTATTAATTAACTTTCAAATTTTTAAAAATAAAATATAATAATTAAAAAATTTAAAATTTTCAAAAAATGTATTTTTCTTTTCTTTTATACTTTCTTTCAATTTTTTATGCTATAAGTTTCTTTTATGTCTTTCCTTATTTCTCAAATATTTTATTCAATATAATAAGTGATATCTTAGATCAGGCCTACTATATATATAAGTACTAGGCAGATCATATAAACATTTTTAAATTTCTCAACCATTCCATTATAGTTTTAATAAAAAAATAATCCATTTTTCAGCATTTGTAACTACTGATGTCCAAAAATAAAATATTGGTAGATAAAGGAAAAATTAATGAGGCCAAATTTTTTTAGGTGGTCAAGAATTTCTGAAACCAAATTAAGGGCATCAACAAGTGAAAGTACATTTTAGGAAACACTGAAGTTCAAATGGGTGCTACTGAGGAAGACACCCCAAGTGGAAAAAAATTAAGATTCTGAATGAGGAACTTTAAATCCACACAAGAAAAAACTCACTTTTAGCAGTGAACCTTCATTAAATCCATAATGTACAGCAGTTGGATACATGGAATAAAGAAAACATTTTCTCAAGACTTAAAATATCAGTTTATTATATGTGTCCAAGTACAG
>JABUQX010083974.1:0-38192 GCA_015478945.1 Trachelipus rathkii | reverse complement strand
GGATCCTTCGTCTCCTCACAATCAAGGGTTACAGTGACAGGATCAGTAAGAGATCTTTGGCTGTCCATGTCACAGCTCTCATTTAAAATGGGAGAGCTGCTCCTTAAGCTACTACTGGCAGCGGCTGAACTGTCTCCAGAAACACCTCTGGTCCTAGTCACAAACCTATCCATGTATTTAATTATTTTAATAATTTTATGTTTATACTTTATACAAATTATTTAATTAAATTTCAGTATCTGATAAATTAATAAAATCTAATTAATATATATATATTACATATACTATATTATATATTTATATATAATAATATAGATATATATATATATATATAGTAATACTATATATATATTATATATATATATATATATATATATATATATATATTATATATATATATACATTATATATATATAATAACTATATTATATACTATTATATATATATACTATTATATATATATAACTATATATATATATATATTAATTATATATATATATTCATTATACTATAATATATATATATATATAATATATATTATATACTACTTATATATATATAGTATATATATATATTATATACTATATATATATACTAGTATATATAGATATATTTTATTATATTATTAATTTGCTTTTATATATTTTACTAGTAATTAATTAGCTTAGTAAACTAGTAACTACTAATTCCAGTAAATTTAGTAATCTATATAATAACTATTACTTAATTACTTATAGTAACTAATAACATAATAATTCCTTTTCTTGTTCTCTATGAACATGACAAGAACATCACAAAGGAATTTTGAATAAAACTGCGTGTTTAAAACAGGTTGCGCACTTTTCTTTTTTTAGCTTTTGACACATCTTATTCGTATTAGTATAGAACTAAGATTGAAAATATTATTACACACTTATCACTACAATGCCACGCCTTTTTCATACCAATATAAAACCCGTTTTCGAAAGGGACTTGTCATCAGGGAGAACGGAGTTAGGGTTCACTTAATTAATTTAAAAAAATTCCATAGCCAAAACGATAGCCGCGGAAAAATGCAGTGCGTCGTTGGCTTGTCCGACTATTTAAAAAAAAAATTTCGGCTACGACTACGGCTATAAGAATTGATAGTGCGGCGTTGCCGATTAGCCGAATAGCCGAAAATCGTTGCGGCAATGCCCAGCTATGAGCTACTACTTATATATATTAATATTATATATTATATATATATATATATATATTATATATAAGTATAATATACTATAATATATCATATTTATATACTATATATACTATATCATTTTCTTTTTCAGTATATAGATATATAAGTGATATATTATATATTATAGTATACTATATATTATATATATAAACACGGTCGTCCTTTCGTAAACACGGTCTTATAGAACGCTGGCTTGCTATACTGCGGTTGGTAAAAACGATAAAAATAAAAATTAACAATACAAATATAATTAATATAATTCTGTAATACAACCATATGTTAAAAAGATAATAAAAATTAAAATTAAAATTTGCAAAATAAAATTAAAATGTAATTCATCAGCCATACAGTTAAAATGAAATTTAAACCTTTTTTTTGATAAACTAGGTTAGAGTCCACAAGGATCCTCTGCTGTGGAATTAGGCTTTTACTGTAACTCCGTTGCCACTCGCGAGTCGAATATGCGCTTGATTATATGCTTCTACTCACTGAAATAATTAACAAAATTTTTATCAGGTGTACAGTATTTTATAAGATATTTTTTATCATAGCTGAGAAACGAACACATAACCCAACCAAATTCAAAAAAACATTCATTAAGTGACATCACTGAAAGAGGAAATTAAAAAATTTTAATTTAGTTAAGCTGGCTCTTCTCACACGACCCCCTTTATAACAACTGGTTCATTGTTAAATTACGGAGAAGAAGATGAATCGACGTCCTCGAACAATTAAAAACAAAAGAAAAAAATTAAGAACGCAGTCATACTAGGTCCTAGGAAGATCTTTTAAGTGCATCTAAAATGACAAGCTCTGCGAGAATTGAACGTTGGTTAAAATGAAACATGCATAAAATAATCTTTAGGCTCCGAAAGACATGAATCCGAAAAAGTAAAACGAGTGCCTTGCCGACGGAAACCGGTACATAACCGTATTAAGAACAATGGGTCGACAGGTTTCCTTATCTACTCTTCTCACATCACATAGCAATAAAGCTTATAAGAAACTCCGTAACAAAGACAAAGGGTATAAAATTTAGCCCACGAGGTGGCCTTGATAAATTTCAAAAAGCGTTTATTGCTTTAAAAAATATCGTCAGATGGGACGGGGGAATCACGTCCGCACAGAGAGAACACAGCAAGAACTTTTCCAGTCGATTGGAATTTATGAAAATAAAAGATAAAGGGTAACTGCTGCCTGAACAAGTTTTCAATGTTGATGAAACTGGGCTTCTTTTCTGAAAAAAAAAAAATGCCAGATTCGCAGCGAAGATACATTCTAAAAATGAAAAAGCGAGCCCCAGGCCTTCAAAGAGCAAAAGGATCGCTTCTTTATTTTGTCGCATCCTTAACGCGATACAGTTCCGCGATCCTTTAGAACACAGCCCACCCCTCCATTAACAACTGTGATTTCTTGACGGGTCAACAGATAACAATACACTATTCCGCTGGGATATTCCTGCTATGCCTGCAACGGCAGTGAGCCGGCGGTCTTACACATCATCGCTGCATTTAATAAAAGTTGGACTAGGGCTGTACCTTCATTAATCGTCCAGCAAGTACCACCTTTGATTCAATCTCGATTAGAGAAAAAAAAACAAAAAAATCTACATCTTGTCCGCCTGCTGCTCGTATGCTCCAGTCTCCCAATACAAAAAGGCCTCTGAGGTCACAAGTTGGATTTTACATTTACCAAGAATCTGTATCACTAGATTTTTGTTTCACGATAGTCTCAAAGAGTTACCTTTCGAAAATAATGAGAATGGCCATTTTAACAGGTTCAGTTTGTTCAATACCCATCTTGACACACATAGAGATCGTCTCCAAGCGTCGGTCATGTCCCAACATAGGCTCTTAATACGACTAACCACTATGAGCGGAGATGCGGTTGACCTCTATTTCTATTGTTTGACCTGGTCCAGCCAATTCCAGAAACTTATATTCACAGCGTTACTACGTATTCCCAACAGGAAATCTTGAGGATCTGCCTGTAGATATGGTCTCTCTAATATCATAATATATCGCTAGATTTTACTCATTTATAGAGCTTAAACATTCCACACGATGTAAATTTTCTTGGATGAGGATCGAATGCAACACTCTATCAACTGGATTTATATTATTAAATATTGCAGACTGTGGTATATATATCTATTGGAGGCAATTGTTTCAAATTAAACCCACACTCGTGTTTCTTTTCCTGGCTATACACGATTTTCCACAGGGGCTCTTCAACGTGTTAGCATCTAGAAGTCTTTTTCTCTCCTGCAATTTCTCCTGCTGTGGGTGGGTGATGTATCTTGACCGAGGCCTCCACCAACAAAGACTTTACGAAATACATTCGTCAAGGAATTAATAGCGACATTAAGAATGACAGGTATATCGCAGTCATGAAAAATATTCTAATATTATATATATATTTTCGTCATGTTAATAATTTCCTGAACTCTCTGCTCAATTCCCCGTTACTGGTAATGACGTCTCCTCGACCCGAATGGAAATAAATAAGTGCCCCTCTGTAGTTCTATTGTTCGGCTAGTATATCTTGGCCCACGCAGACGTACACCTCTCCCACGCACTCAGACAGCACATGCACAACCTCATGATATTACGTGATATGTATGCCTGCTTCGCGCGTCGATACACATCTTTTTCATTATCCACACCTAACTAACATTCTGCTATATCTATAGGCGTGCTTCTGCGGTACAGCATAACTAGGATGATATCAGTAACAACTAAGGACAGAATGTAAAAAAATAATTTTCCTTTTGAACCGTATTCAGGACTTAATTCTTACTCCAACCAAACTTTGCTACAACGTTAATTCTTGATTGATCTTAAAAACCAGTTGATGATATACGGAAATATATATGTGAAACCACTTGTATTTATAGGGGCACCACGACAAAAACCACTTATACGTTCCTATTTAGTTCATCGCCTCAATCACAGTATCAATTGATTCGATAACTATGTTTATTTCCTCAAAAAAAGAGCCTATGCAAAAAGAGTTCTGTCTTACAAGATTCGGCCCAACCGACATTGCGTCATCATCCAACTCTTCAACTTCATTTACACTTTTAAACGAAAATTTTTTTTTTATAGCAATCAGTTTTGGATTTAACTTTTAAATTATTTAGCCATGTTGTTCGAATCGAAAATAATATAAACATATTCAAATTAAAATGTAAAAAAAAATATTTATCTCCAAATTTATAAATTATTAATTATTGTTATATTTTTTTCATTAAAAAAAACTTTTTTTTTGTTCAATTTAAGATGTAATTACAGACTGTACGTGTTAAGTGTAGATATGATTTAATCCACAATTACATTGCAATAAAAAATATGTTTAATATACGTATACTGTTAAATAACATTTATATGTACAAATTTATTCAATTTTTAAGAATAAAAAATACTATTTGATATTTTATTCACCTTATACAAAGTAAAAATGTTAAAATTAATGATTTTTCAAAAAGGATTAAATATATGCGATGTCGCTTTAACGCGGGATATATGCGATGTCGCCTATAATGCTTTGGGTCACTAACCTAACCCCAGCGGTCTACGATATTTAACAACTATGTATATATATATATATATAATATATATATATATATATTAATATATATATATATAATATATAATATATATATATATATATCTTATAACTATATATATATATTGATATAGAAAAATAGTACTATAATATATATATATATATATAATATATATATATATATACGGCTATATATATAATATAATATATATATATATATAATATATATAGTATATCAATAGGTATTATATATTATATATATAATAATATATATAATATATATATATATATATATATATATATATATATATATATATATACATATATATATATATATATATATATATATATATATATATATATAATATATATATATATATATAGATATATATATATTATATATAAAAAATATGAAAATTTTAATCGTATACTTCTTATAATATTACTGTATATGATACATAAAACATATGACGATGAATATATTATAATATATTATATATGATATATTTATATATAATAATATATATATATATATATATTATATATATATATATATATATATATATATATATATATATATATATATAATTATATATATATATATATATAATTAATAATAATAATAATAATAATTAAAAGTATAAATGCCCTCTAAAATGCCCAAATTGGGACAAATGCCCAGATAAATGCCCAGGGCATTTGCCCAATTCTTAAGTTGCGCCCAAGGCATTTTCCCATCACTATGTAATCATTTTCAGAGTGGATGAACAGTGAACCCTATACGGGTACGCACGAATGTGACATCATCGAGGGGCTTCCAATAGTTGCGTACATCAATACTTTTAACACTGTCACATGACGTGAAAACAACCTCTATTCTATTAGAACCTCTCACACTGTCTCCTCTGATAGATATTTCACTATGAGGCGACGCATCAGATGATACATACTTAGCCTTTACCCATGCTCCTGCGATATCGATAATCTTGATGAATTCTTCAACGAAATGAATACAAGGTTATTATTTGCACCTACCGGTCGGATACAAGCAATATACCGGTCTCCATTCGGTTTACGAATAAATATAAATGACACATCGTCGGGAATAACAAAGGTCTTCGTAAATATATCATCAACAAGATTAGGTGCAGAGTGAGACGTCATCATACCAGCACAGCGAAAATGCCTTTCTGATGAAAATCGTGTGTATAAACAGTCCCCAAAGGTAATGAGATTCTTTCTTTCAACCAATCAGAAGAAAGTAAACAAGAATATGACGTACGAACGAACCATATCGGTTCAAAAGTCTATACAACATAGCATGTACAGCATTGTTTAAACATGAAATTGCAACAGAAACAAAAAAAGTGATAATAACAAAAATAATTTCATGTACAAGACATACCCGGTAGGTATATTACCGTGTTGTATTTTAATGTTCAGGCTTTACATTCGATTCGTTTTCTGTTCGTATTTGTATTTTCATGTTTAGACCTTACAAACAATTCGTTTCTTTGTATTTGTGTTTCGTATTTCATTATGGTTATTAGATACCGGTCGAGAAGTTGTTCAAACTCCTCCCCAATTTCGAAACATTACACAATACCTTTGATTCTTGTTTGTCCACATGGTTAATAACAAATAGCATTTTAAACAATTTCTCTAATATTTTCATGTTTATAACATTAGCATGTAATTTTTAACAAAGTCCCTAACGAAATTTATCATAACATAACCTATCTATCATACTGATCAACGAATAAATGCTATTCTATGCAGCGTTGTCAAATATCTTTGTCTGACGCGCTGTTGTCAAACTTACCAATCTCACATGTTCTATCACATCTTTGACATACCAATGATAAGTTTAATAATAATCTGATAAGTAAAGTTTTCATATCATAACCTAATCAACAAATTGAACTACGAACAAACGCTAACATAGCAAAGTTTAAACATCAGTAAACCTAACAAAATATATTTGTTTATTGTAATTTATTTATTTAAATTTTTTTTTAATTTTTTTTTCTTTTTAAATTTGTTTATTTAAAATATATATATATATTTTTTTTTAAAACTTTTATTTATTTTATTGTTTAAAAATATTTTTTTTTTACTCTATTTTATTCTTTTTATATTTATAACGTAAATTTTTTTTCGTACATCCAAATCTAGTTAACTCAGCCTCCCCACCACCCTCAGCCTCCCCACCATCCATGATCTATCGATCTATTTGATCTAATGATTCAAGTCATATTTAAACCTTCATTTTATTGCGATACATAAAATAAGTTCTTTGAATAAAATATCATTGTAACATTAACAAAGTTCCCTACGTAACAACAGTAAGTAACTAACGTTATCTACAAAACGGAACCTATTTGCACTTTTTCAAACATATCTTCTACCAATTATCAATGTTAATTTTTACATTAACATGTGATATTTAAAAAATTTATCATAATCTTACCTAACTATCATACGGACCACCGAATAAATGCTAACATAAAGTTTTCACGTCAATAAAGCTAACATATCATAACCTAAACTAAGAATATAATGAACAACAACAAACCTAACATACCTTAAACACGAATAAACTTATAACATTAACAAAGTTCCCTACTTAACAACCATTTTGTATAAAACATTACATAAAAATAAGTTCCTTGTATGAACATAACATAAAATATATTAAAAACATTTTGTTTTTACTAAATCAAAACTTGAATAGCAATAAAGCTAACATAGCATTACATGGTCTAAGAACATAACGTGCCATAACATACCTGACATACCTTACATACGAATAAACTGTTGACATTATCGAAGTTCTCTGCTTATCAACAGCTAACTAACAAACATGGAATTATGATACATTATCATAGTAATATTTAACAAAACTTATCCCTTACACATGAATAAATTGCTAACGCAGACAAAATTCACTGCACAATACCGGTAAAGCAGCTAACATCACGCATTTTTCTAACACATTGAGGCCTCAATGCCCGCTTACACTCCCCTTCGGTGGTGACCCCCCAAATGGGACTTTACCCCCAATCAAGGGGTAATCCCTTATTTGGCTTCTCTCGGAAGAAGATGTATTCCTTTTTGTACTTTACTAAACAGTGAAAAATATAAATGACTTTGTAAACGATAGCAGTTTATTCGTACGCAAAATATGTTAGGTATGTTATGTTCTTAGGTAAATATATGTTAGGTTTATTGATGTTAAAACTTTGTTATGTTAGCATTTATTCGTTGGTAAGTATGCTAGTTAGGTTAGGTTCTTTGTTTATGCTGATATCTGTTGATTTTGCTGTGTTAGCATTTATTCGTAGTTCAGTATGTTAGTTAGGTTGTGATATGATAATTTTTTGTTAATTATTACTATATTAATGTTAAATTAGCATTGGTATGATAGAAAATAGGGGAGTAGTGTTACGGTTCTGTGCAGTGTAATGGTAAGTTACTTTACGCGATATTTGATTCCAAGTGGTTACTCTTTGTTAGGTGGTTTGGCTGCTTTTTCGGATATGTGAAAGGTGTTAGGTTTTACAGTTTAGGATAGATTATTAATGTCAGCTACTTGAATGCTAAAACATTGTTATGTTAGCAATTATCGTAGTATTTCAAATTGTTTAGTGATGATTAGTCAATGTTATGATAAATGGTTTGCTAAATATTACTATGTTAATGCTAAATAATTTGACAATTATTAATGTTATTTACTGTTATTTTAAGTAGGAAATACATTGTATAATGTTATCAGTTTATTTCGTGCTTAGGGTGTGTTAACGTTTTGTTATGAATCTATGTTTGTATCATTAATATTCGTTAGTTAGGTATTTTATATGATTTTACTATATTAGCCTATTGATGTGAAAAACTTTATTGTTAGTCAATTTTATTTGCTGAGGGCATTATGATAGTCCAGGTAAGACTTATGAATTAATTTTTTGTTAAATATCTAACTTGGTTACAAAAATTAACCTTTTCATATGTTAGAGTATCATGTGTAGATTTAGCTGCTATTACGGAATATTGTTGCAGTGAACTTTGTCTGTTGTTAGCATTTATATTCATTGTAGTAAGTGATAAGTTTTGTTATAAATTAATTTACTATGATAACGTCATCATAATTTACATGTCTTGTTAGTTAGCTGTGATAAGCATAAGAGAACTTCTCAAATAAGTTCAACAGTTTATTCGTATGTAAGGTATGTCAGGTATGTTATGCACGTTATGTTCTTAGACCATGTATATGACTATAGTTTAATTTGTATTGTCTGATTTTCAAGTTTGATTTTAGTAAAAACATATATGATTTTTTTAAATATTATTTAGTATGTTATGTTTCATACACTTCCACCCTCCTGTGATTATCGTTTATTTGAGAAATGTGGTGCGATATCCGTATAAAAAAATAAAAAAAAAAAAAAAAAAAAAAAAAAACTATTTTTTTGTAATATTTTATACAAAATGAGTTGTTAAGTTTAGTAGGAACCTTTGTTAATTAGTTATTCAGTGTTTACTTCAATGCTGTAAGTCTATGTTACTCGTTTTGTTTATAGTCTTAGTTTAGGTTTATGATATTTAGCTTCGATTGACGTGAAAACTTTGTTAAGCTGACATATACATTTATTCGCCGGGCCGTATGATAGTTAGGTAAGATTATGATAATTCTTTTGTTAAAAATATTCACAATGTTAATGTATAAAAACACTTGATTATGTAGAGATGTGTACTGCTTTGAACATTGTAATAGGCTCCGTTTTGATAAATTGGTTAACTGTTAGGTTACTCACTGCTGTTAAATAGGGAACTTTTGTTTAATGTTACTATGAATTTATTCAAAAAAAACTTATTGTTTAAGTTAAAATGTAAGGAGTTTTATAATATGACTTTGAATCAAAATTAGATCAATAAGTCTGATAGACTCACGCTATGGCGGAAGTTGAGTTGTGGTTGTTTGATTTCCTTATCTTACTGCTTTTAAGGGTCTGTATACTCTCCAATTTTTTTAGTGTATAAATATTAAAAAGAATAAATTTTAATATATAATTATATATCTATATATATATATTACAATCATTAAAATCAATTTTAAAAAATATATATATTTTTAAATAATATTAAAATTTTAAAAAATTAAACATTTTTAAAAAATAAATTTAAATAAATAAAATTGCATAGACAAATATATTTTGTTAGGTTAACTGATGTTAAAAAGGATTTATGTTAGCATTGTTTCTTAGATTTATATTTAATTAAGAATATAATAATTTTACTATATTATATTAAATTAACAGTATGTCAAAAAGATAAATATGTAGAGATTTTTATAACTAAAGTATCTATTATATACGGCAATACAACGTACTGATCAGACTCAAAATGATATAATTTTGTAAACAACTGAGCTTGAGTCAATTAATAGTAGATTAGTCCCTCATATTATTATTCTCTGATGTCCAATAATATATGAATAGATAGAGTATATGTATGATTTTAAATATTCGTTATAGGCTTTGTTTAAAATAACTATCCTCCAACTATCAAATAGAAACATGACAAGTAATTAATAAATAGGATTTAGTCTAGGATAAAACATTAAAATTTTTTATAAAATTTGTTATTTGACATGTTAACAAAACAAGAATCAAAGGTATTTGCGTAGATGTTTCGAAAGGGGGGTGAGGAAGTAATTGATGAAACTTCTATCAACAACCTCTCATATAGGTATATCTAAATATATAATAACCATACAGCATGAAATACGAAATACAACCAGTAGAGCTAGATAATAATGAGAAAGATACAAGATTATACTTTTACTGTAATGTATTACTGTGAATAAAAAATCGAATAAATTACTAAGTGCAGCACGAACAGAAAAACGAATTTATTAATTTTTTTAGTTAAAGACGGAACAAGCTTCTATTAACTAGAAATAATTTCGTAAATGAAAGATTGCAAAATGTTTGTTATGCTGTGTTGTACACTCGAAAAAATAGTCAGCACTGTGTTACTAAATACAATACCCTTTTCACATTTGGAATTTTCCGATTTGGAGACGAAGAGAAAGTATAACTCTTCTCTTATGTAAAATAGTATACCTTTATATGTTTAACATATCAAGATTTATTATTGTTAAATATTTATACACTTTTTATTATGTTGTGCGTGTTGCGACAAAATTTTATGTTTTAAACAATGCTTTAGCATGCGTATTGTTATGGTACTAAGTAAAATATTTGAATATATCTCGTAAAACTTTCATGGGTTTCGTTTTTTACGTTAACGTTTTAAATTATATATTCATTGATTTTAAATTTTCTGTATATTTGGTATGGAATAATATCATGAAAGAATCTCTGTATTTACCTTTGGGGAAATCATGGTTAATATATGTGACTCACCTTGGTTTATTCTTTCTAAGATAAGGCACACTTTTTCTCGCCTGTACTTGCTGTATGATGACGTCATCATACTACCACAACTCTAAGCTTATTTGTTTCTTAGGAGGTCAACTTATCTTTACGAGGACCTTGTTAGTTCCGCGATGTTGTCATCTTATATTTATGATAATATCATGATACCCAATATGTGGACGTGGATGCGCGATGTCATAATCCCGTTGTATTCAGACACTCTAGAGACGGTGCGACCAATAATAGATCAAATAGCGACCACAGAGATTATTATTCGAAAATATATATTCTCTCACTTGGATATGAGAAAGTATAATCTTATACAGAAGGTAAGTTTTATCCAAATCATACGATATAACAGATAAATCATAAGAGAATATTTAAGAGATAAATGGACATTCACGTAATCACACTATAGTATCAATCTTGATTTAGCGAATACACAGAAAAAACTTATTATAGATGCATAAAAATAATCTCACCTTATTCCAGATGAGAGGACATAGACTGGAGCTCGTTAGCAGGTCTAAACGCAACGGTATGAAATCTAGATATGACGGCTTGACATGCTGCCACAATTTCGATACAGTGAGTCACGGTGAGGAGATCTCGATATCAAGGGTGTGGAGCCTTAAAACAGTATACCATACTATTGGCCATATAAGCGAGCACAGAAACGTCAATTTGAGGTGAAGCGACCCTCTCGCAGAATAGATGTGGTTGCAGTGTTCTGTTTTATTCAGTGATAGGCTCTTCGGGTATATTACAGTCGTATTCTACATTTTACGTGTATTATTCTCTCAAAATGACTAATGTATTAGCTTTGGTTAAATGAGAAAAACGATACAAAATTTTATTAAAAAATTTGTTTCCAAATCCTGATCAGCAAGTGTTTCACGACTCAAGATTTAAAATCTGTAAGAGAAAAGTAGATCCTGCATATTCATCACATAGTAAAGAGCTCATGGAATAATCTACAATATTACACTGAAACCTGCCGCCGGCGTGTTACCTGTGTACACAGTTGGTCAGACTCTCTTCTGCCATAGCCTTATTGCTATATAAATAATACCCTCACGTACCTCAATAGCGAGATAAAGTCTATGTAATGAAGAGTATCATGTCTATAGACAAGATTTTTTGAGATTATATCAGCTGATTGCGTCATTGGACATACAATGATAGAACATATTCGTCGAACCTTGTATTATATCTCACTTGGACAGTTAGTAATGTATACCAGTTTTAACAATTTAAAAATTGGTAATAGACGAGCATTATTTTATATTATCACTTATCGTGACGTCATCTCCTTTTCTCACAAAGAGGTAACAGTATTGGGCAATCACAACCTCTGAAGAAATATATGTGGAACGTTGCTCAAATTTATGCATAATCCCATGTCCCCTGATAATGGATGATTAATTATATTTAAAATTAAAACTGATAGCGATAGGATGTGTTATGTATTTATTAATTAAATGTGGCAATTTTTCAATGAAATGCAATATGAGTATGTTAAGTAACAATCAGAGAGTACTTCTCGTGTTACATATCCTTAGCTCCTTCGGATACACTGTATAGGTCAGTATAATATTACTCCAGAGTAATTATTAATAGTTCCCCTCCTTGAAAAGGGGTATGCCCGTGTGTAAGCGCTCGTGATATACTTTGCTTTAATAATGTTATGATAAATTAAACTTTTTAACTCATAATTTCCAATGACATTACACAACGTACGAAGAAAGACAAAGAAATACAGCGATTAATTTAAGATAACAATTGAAATTGTGATGAATTGTTAATTATTAAGTTTATAGTTTTTACAATATAGATAAATTAGAATCTAAATACATTTGTTTAATATGTGAGTTTTGATTAGGTAAAGAGTTATAATATAGAAATTTAAATTATAATATATAGTGAATAAAATTATAATAATAATTAATTAATATATTAATATAAATCATTGTAATTAATGAGTATTAATAAAATATAGATAAGATAATATATGTTTTTCATGAATTTTTTATTATTTATGATATAATCTCATTTACGAATTGAAGCCCCCATTATATTATGAAAATATACTTTTTTTTATTATAGAATATATTAAAAAAAAATTTGTCATATGGTGAAATACATTTATGCAAAATAACTTGCTACATCAATTCCTCAGAACCAAAATTTTCTGATGTCTTATTGAAAGTCATGTCAATATATAATTTTTTTTAAAACATTGATTTAGAGGTCAAATCACCTACAAAAGGTCAAATGCCAAATTTAAGGCAAAATTTTTATTTGACCCCCTGACACCAAAAATGCACAGAATAAAAGTTTCAGATATACAAGAATTTTTAAACAAATTGGTTTCCATTAAAATTTCACCATGTTGAATTCACACGGAATGACCCATTATCAGGATTGGCGGCAAAAAATACGCCCCAAAAAATCCAACCAATAAAAAAACAAAAATAAAACTTTTAAAAAAATCCACCATTTATATTTTGCTGTATATATATTTTTGAACATTTGAGGAAAAAAATCAGATTGTTTAACAATAGAATTTAATAAATATATAGTTTATACACGTATGGTATATAGTTTACTACTTGCCATTGACAATGATTTTGTACTTGTTACTACCGAGAGGAAGATCTGATTCTAAAATTTACTAAAATATAATTTCATAGGAAACTTTATAGAACGCCAAAGAAAATAAATTTTAAAATCATTTATTCCTTGAAAATAGGACAATAAAATTCAATTTTGTTATTATTTAACAACTAAAAGGATGCCAAATTAAAATTCATTTTGTAATATTTTGCATATTTTAATGAGCTTTCAGCTGACAGTTCGCTTTTCAGTTTATTTCATACAAGACGAAAAGTTTAGAACATCCTGTAAGTTGATCACGAATTTCCAAGAAAGCAATGAATTGCCACAAAAAAGTCTAAAATTTCCCCATAGAAGCTCATGTCACATTGAGGATAAGAATGTTCCTCGAACATAAGGAATGTAAACCAGCTGTAAGAGAATAAATTTTCGAAGAAATAATTTAACGACGCACTTGAAAATAAATATAAAATGGCTTATCAAATAAAATGTCTAATATTTTAAAAGTTGACTCCCAGCTACGAATAACAAGATAATGAATAAACTTTTAGTCATTTTGTAGCAATAATATACTGAATCTCTCCCAGAAAAATTCTGAGCAAAAACTTGAATTCTGTTAATTTTCTAAGGAAAAAAAATTACCTAATCTACCTTTCTAAGATAACTGTAATATAGCTGAAAGGCTTCACGGCCTTCAAAATATTAAAGTATCTATTATGGAAAATATTGCAATGATACATGGTGCTTATCACGATCCTAAATAAATAACAAATTTAGAAGTTAAGTAATCAGTGTTGCCAATTTCGCATTTTTAATAAACAAATAGTTTTCAAAGTTGGAATATTATTATATACTATATATATATATAATTATAGTATAAT
The DNA here is from genome assembly GCA_015478945.1 of Trachelipus rathkii. Classification (NCBI taxonomy): domain Eukaryota; kingdom Metazoa; phylum Arthropoda; class Malacostraca; order Isopoda; family Trachelipodidae; genus Trachelipus; species Trachelipus rathkii. Next base: position 23,472 of record JABUQX010083974.1, on the reverse strand, counting down.
ATAATATATATAAGTATATATATATATTATATATATATATTAATATATATATATATAATAAGTAATATATATATGTTATATATATAAGTATAATATTATATATACTATATATATATAATAGATTATAAAATAAGGAAAAGCCTCATTATATGAGTATAATACTAAGTATAATGTATATATTATATATATAAGTATTGATTATGGATTGTTGAATAAAAATAATTTTATTTTTTTTACACTCATCCTAATGTGGGAGTTTGTCTTGTTGACAATTATCCGCATTAAAGTATTTATAAGTGGTGCATTGATCGACTTTATATACTTTTTTCATGGTATGATATTAGTTTAGTTTTACGGTTTTTCTTTTCAGCTAATTTTAAGTATTTCCAATAGTCAATAAAATTTGGAATGGAATCAATTTTAATAAGGTTCAAGTAAACCTATCTAATGTTCTAAAATTAAGTTTGATAATTTAAAGAAAAATAAGATACAGGTTACTGAATAATATAGTATATATATATCTATATTATATAAGTATATATATATGATATAGTATGTATAATATTATATATAATATAATATAGGTATATAGTAGTATTATAATATATATATATATATATTTCCTAAACTACTCTACTTTTAGAATTATAAACAAATAAAACACTGATTTAGATGAAATTGTCATGTTTAACTTAAGCTATGAACTTTTTACGTTGGCACTAAATGAAAAAAAAATTTGAATTTATCAATTTTGATTCTACCTTTATTAAGATTTTCTTATTAATTATTTTTTTTCTTATTAATTATTAATTAAGAAATAAGAACTATTTCTTTTTTCTATAATAATTGAAATTGTAAATGAATAAATAATTACAAAACTAAATACAACTATTGACAGATTATTAGCTAAAGAATTTTTGTTCTTTTAAAACTGGTACTATTTTCTCTCATCCAAAAAATTTAGCCTACTTGAAAATTTAAGTAAAATTGTATTTCTTAGATGATTTTTTTTTCCTTTTTTTTTTTTTAACTTTCGCAGAACATTTTAGATCTCTTGATGAGAGGAGATTTTCAATATTATTACGAATAGGAAACTTTTAAGTGAATTCGGACATAAATTTTCTATTCCTCAAAACTTGTTTTTCTCTTTAAAGAAATGTCGAATCATGCCTTCATTGCAACAAATTAGAAGTTGATATTTCTGCAACGCAGAAAGTGCTTAGCATCAGAAAAAACTATCAATAATTACAAAATTATCTATAGTGCTACCAATACTAAAGAAAACTATCGATTGAGCGATAGTACTATAAAGAATTTTCCACAATTATATATATAGTATATATATATATATATATAGTGCCGTATTAGTTGTATAAGTATATTAGATATTAATATTTATATTTATATATATCTATATAATTATATATGTATATATAGGTATATATACTAATAATATATATGTATAGTATATGAATAATAGTTATATATATATATATATATATATATAATATATATATATATAGTTATATATATATATATAATATATAATTCATGTTATGAATCACTATATTAGTATGGAAAGTTTGGGTACTAATATATAGCTATCTAATTTATATATATATATATATACTATTCATATGTAGTATATATATATGTTGATATTATTATTATCATATATATCTATATATTATATAATAAATAATGGATAATATGTCTATTAAAATATATCTCCTATTTTGTAGTATGTAAATTGCTATTTGAGGTGTGTGTGTGTGTGTGTGTGTGTGGTGTGTGTAAGGAATAATTTATAGATATTAAAGTGATATGCCATGAAGTTTATTTAATTTGGTTTGTGGAATAATAAATGTACAAATAACTCTATTACTGGCTTCTAACTCAATTTAACGAACATTTCTGAATGACTCCATTAGACATTAGAACTGTAAAATAATAATAATAAAAAAACTTCATTATTTAAAACATAAATATTTTGTGAAGATAAATGAATAAAATTAGCAAATGTATTAATCGCTTAAATACTAAAATTTTATTTCGTATATATTTACTTCCTAAAATTGTGTTTAATTTTGAGCAGCAACATGTCATTTTTTGCATTTATTTGTAGCATTTGGCTCGATCTATAAAAATCGCAATAAAGGCCAATTAACGCAACCCAAAATCAGAGTGTGTATTATGCCTGAGAGAGAAAAGCGAGAAACTTTTGCAGTTTAATTGGATTGCGCGAGTGAATATTTGCGGAAATAATCCATTAGATAAACAGAAGCGAAAAGCAAATTCGCGTAAAAAGTTTCCTTATCTGCTGCTGATGTTTTCCAATTGGACCACTAAATCTGATGTTTATGCATTGAGGGGAAAATTGAAAAGTAAATAAAACGAAACAAAAATCATAATATAAAAATTCTTTCCTAAAATAAACTAAACGCATAATAACATAAATTTTAGCAACAATTTAACAAAATGTCTTAAGAGCTCTAGAGAAGCGGACGCATATTCATAAAATCTTTTTCAATTTTATAAAAATCAATTCTTAAGGGAAATAATAATAAAAAAAAAAATCCCTTAATGTATATCACAATGCGAAACAGATTACATATATTTTTGCTGTTTATACAGAATAAATCTAAAAAAATACTTTTATTGCACACTTAAACAGTTATAATAATGAAAGGAAAATTACATATTGTACATGGAAATAAATAATTTTTTAGTTTCAATTAACATAAATATTATTTAAAAGTTAAGGGTATGAAAAAAATAAATATACAAACCAATCAAGTTAATATTTTAACCCTTGTATTTTGTAAACATTCTTACTTATTTGTATGGTAAGAATATTACTTTACAATGGATTTCTCTCTCTTCAAATGTATTATGTAATGAACCTTTCTCGTTTCTCTTCTTGCATTCTTATCTTACAATTTTACGTGTAATTTTCAATCAAGAAAGTCTGAGTAATTTTACAAATTTGAACTAATTGAGAGGGAGATAGAATCTAAGTTGCATGCTAGTTTTTTAATAGGAATACAAAATTCTGGATAATCTTTTCTTGCTTCATGAAATTGAAGAAGTAATGAATTTGCAATTGATATCTGAGAATAGCAAACAAAGTAATATGTAAAGAATAAGTGTTTATGCAGGTAAATATTTTCAAATTATTATTGTGATTGAGATTAAATGATAACATTCGAATGCTATTGAGGTACAATTTGGTTGTTTTTTTCTTTTGAATGAAAGAAGAAAATGGTTTCGCTGCAGCATTTGTTAAGCTATGGTTAGTTTTTAATTCAACACAGAAAGAAGAGAAAACTCATTGATATATCTTCTCTGAATTGTTTTTGATTCTAGAACTGTCTTTTTTAAGGCAGAAGTAATTGCTCCAAAGGCAAGTAAGGCATCTCATGAAAGTCTTTTAAGCATAAAGGTAAAGAACAAGGTTTGCTTGCATGATTAATAAATCTTAAACCTGGATAAGCAGACACAAACATCCGACCACACAAAAGAAAAAAAACAATGTGAGCGCCAGCGACAACTTAAGAAAGATTTCCATATTTTGGGATCTTTTGTAAACGTGCACTTTAATTTCAATTTTTGCAAGATGGTTTGTGTTTTTATATTTTTTTGTTTTTTTTTAATGGTTGTTTGTAAAATTTTATTTCAATTTATTTGTTCTCTTTCGTAGTTAATTATGTGTCAAAATATCGTCGTAGACAAGCTGAAACTATTGTCGTTAGACGATTATGCACAAGAATTTTAATTGAAGGTGAGCTTCAATCTCTAATTTTCATCAAAAATTACGGCTTATCAACCATTTGTTTATAGAGTACGTTTGATATATTATATATATATATTTATACACGTATATATATGTATCTAAATATATAGTATATATATATATATATATACATTATATAGAGGATAGATCTTCTGTAAATAACAATCCTTTATATATCACTCACAATATATTAAAAAATTAACATATTGAATATGAGTCTTATATATATTATATTATTAAATATATATGATAATATATTATTATTATTATATATTTAATATAGGTATATTATATAATATATATATATCTTATTATAGTTATATATATTTTATATGAGATATATATAATATATGTAGTATATATAATATATATGATATAGTATATATATAGGCTATATTATGTAATTTCGGTATGGGTCAACTAAGAAATTTTTCCTGTTGGACTCTTTTTGAAGTTAATTTATATTTTTTCTCTATTATTCTCAGAAATTCTTTTGTCACAACCTTGAGAGAATTTATTAAGAGTCTATGCTCCAGCAAATATACTCGCGCAGCCATGCGGGTGCTGCGGAGCATCAATTTAAGCTGCCAATTAACATCAGTTAATTTTTGTGAAAGAGAATTCTAATAAATAAAACTACAATCAAGAATTTAAAGTGTACAGGATTATGTGCTAATTTTTATTTACTATATAATTTAGTTATTTATTTATATATATATAATCTATATATATATATATAATATATATATATAATATATGATATATATTGTATATATATATTATATATATAGTATATATATATTATTAGGTATTATGAGATTGCTGGTTTTTCTCCTTGTCTATCATACAAAGATTTCTGTTTGACAACTTTTAAAAAGTAAAATAAACACTGTAATTGAGTAAAAAAAAACTGTTTTGTAAATAATAATTTCCAGGTTTTATGTAACTCTAATTAAGAAAATAATGTTTTAAATCTTCCTTAATATCACGTAACTTAAATAAATTACTTAACGTAACATGACCTTACTTAACTAACAACTTATATTTATTATATAGATTTTTTCTCTTTCTTGCGTTTTAATAAAGCAAAAGTTATATACAGGGATTAATGATTGTCAATATGCGCGCGCCGTTCTACATTTGTTCGATAACGCATACTATGGAGAAAATTGACTTCAGTTTAAGAAGGACAGAGATTATTGAACATGAGCTATATATATATATATATATATATTATATATATAATAATATGTATAATAGTATATTATATATATCATATTAAATTATATATATATATATAGATATAATATATATATATATATATATATATATTATATATTATATATATATAATATTATATTTTGTACTACCTAAATGAATTGTCATATACTATGTAGGGCTAAGTTAAGCAGCGTCGATCCATTATTGGCCGGCAGTTAATCGTTAGGATGAGCTCTTCCAATTGGTACGTTAATCTAGAAGAGGTCTGTGAGATAAAATCATATAACCGCCGCAGCGTAAGGTTAATTAGTAATCTTCCAAAACGAATTATAATGCCCAATTCAAAATTGCTAATTTTCTTTAACAAATTCCAATAAATAAATAAATAAATAAATGAATGAAAATTCCAAAATATGAAATTTTTCTTCTCCTCATTTAAAATTTTAAAGTTTGGCAAGATCTAAAAGGCTTAATACGAACACCAGTACTTAATACTTTCCATTTACTTTGTAGTAGTTTTTATTTACTTAAAATCATGAAAGGGAAAAATCTAAAAATTAAAAAATATAGAGTGAAAAGATGCTAACTTTGTTTACATTTTACATTCTGTTTATTTATTCTTTTAAAAAAATGGTAATTTTAAACATTTTTATAAAGTATTCATAAAAATCTTCGATCGGGTCAGGACATTTTAATAAGGTTCCAAGATAAATTTATATATATATATATATATATATATATATTATTGATATATAAATATATTCATTATATATAATATATATATATGTTATATAATATATATATATATATTATTATATTTATATAATAATTATAGGTATACATATATATATATATTTTATATAGTATATATATATACTAGTTTATGTAGGTGTGTGGTGTGTGTGTGTGTGTGTGTGTGGTGTGTGTGTGTGTGTGTGTGTGGTGTTCTTGTGGTGTGTGTGTGTGTGGTGTGTGGTGTGTTGTGTGTGTGTGTGGTGTGCTGTGTACTGGTGTGAGGGTAACTTTCTCCAGACTTGACCGTCCACTCATCAATACTATCAAAAGATTTCCCTACTTTTAACCATTATTTTTGTACTGGACATTGCTATTAATGTGGTGGCTTAAATGTTTGGCGCTACTCTAAGAGGGGATGCGTAATTTTTAATGTAAATAAAATTGTACGGTAAGATTTTAATACTCTGGCTATATATATTTGTACTTACTATATTTAATATCAATGAAGTATTAGTTTATTGTGTAAAAATAACCCGTTAACATATATTTATATATAGTAATATATAAATATGATTATATATAATTATATATATATAGTATAAGTAGGCTATATGGGGCAACTTTTCCGGAGTTTCCAACCTTTGTATGATCTTGAAATACCTGATAGTGCACTAACCACGTATCAATCAATTCTGGCGCTACGCTATTACCATGAAATTAAAAAAAAAGATAAAGATAGCGTTTTTGAAAAATTTAAAATAGTTAAATGTTGGGAGTACGTATCGGAGCCAGGAGTGCTGCGATCTTCCGCTGGTGGCTTCTCCAGCAGTGGCAGCAAACTGCGACATCTTGATTTGTTCTTTTTACACTAAAGGAATCCGCATGCGGTAAACAAGACGATGGACAAGGATTCGGGTTTCTCGCTACTTCTGTCCTCCGGTCGTCTCGAAAAACTTTTAAAACATTAACGAGAATGAAAAACTGCAAAGCGTAAAATTAAAAATACTATATACCAAAATGATCTCGTGAAGTAATGCAGGATTTCAAGGTCAAGTCACACGTAACGCTTTCGCCGCGATCTAAGATGTATATAGTATTGTAAGGCGTGTTTTAAATGAAAAATAGTATGGATGAATAATAATTTTTTTTTTAAGTTTCAGCGATGAAATTTCTAGCCATAAACCTAAAAATTTAATTTTTTCTGTGCTGCTATATCATTTTTTAGTTACTGCATGATGCTTTTCCGAGATGGCCTAAAGCGGTGTAGTGGATCGGTTTCAGAGGTTATTTATAGTTATATATAATGATATATATTACGTAGTATATCTAGGTATATTTAAAAGTAATAAGTATGTTATAATCAGTATAATATAGTATTATATTATAGGTGGTATAATATGTACTTATAGTAGATTTGTTTCAGATAATAACACTATTAGTACAACTAGTGGTATATATAGTAAGTAAACAACACACGTAGTATATATATATATATAGTATTATTTCTATATATATTATAAAATATATATACAAAATGGTGGATAAGAACACTTAAACTTGTTAGTTAAATAAGAACTAAACTATAATATAGTAATATTCTTATATATATTATATTATTATATAATATATATATATATATTAGTATATTATATATAATATTATAATATATCTAATACTATATATATATATAGTTATAATATATATGTATATATATTATATATATATATAGTGTAATTATATATATATATATATATATATAAGGTGATATATATATATTTGAGGGTAGTAATGATTATATATATATATATATATTATAGTAGTAAGGGCGTATTATAAAGTGGTCTTGATGGAATTTACTCTTTCTTGCATTCGATAAGGACGGTTATATATATATAATATATAATATTATTAATATATATATATATATAAGATATATAGATATATCTATACTCTACTAAGATATAATATTATATGTAGAGATATATATGTATATATAATATTAATATTATATATATATATTTATTTATATATATATATATAATATAGGTAATAGTTATATATATATAATATATATATAGGTATAGAATATATTAATATTTAAGTATAATTATTTAAATATATATTATATATATATTATAGAAAGTAAAGTTTATATATATAGTATAAATTGTGTATACAACGGAGAGATAATTTTCTGGAGGTAAAACAAAGTTCAGTCAAAAAAGGCCTGAAACATTTCAATTAAGATTCAAAATTTGGTCTAAATTTATTTTCATTTAAATATGTAAGGGAAGCTCATGTATAAAATTGAAAAAGTGTAGGCTCAGGATTTCTAAGGTGGGTGTGAAATGCCTTTATAAACCACTCTGAAAAAATTAGTTTTTTCTTTTATAGAATTCTGAAGGATTAACGTTTTGGCTTTTTCATTCGTCAGATTGCCTACAAATAAACTTCAATTCGAGCGACTCTAAAAGAAACCTCCATATTTGTTTATCTCTTGGAAAAGCTCTTTCATCTCTTCAGTTAGACTCAAGAACCATTCTGCGTATACAACGAGGGAAAATTTAACCCATTTCTAAATGAAAATAAATATTATAAACAGAGTAGAAATAAGGTTAGAAATGATAACGGAACTATGGTTGAAAATGTTTTGTTTGTTTCATAAATAGATAAATAGATAGCGCAGCATTCTATTTCTCCAAAAAAAAAATATATATAATATATATATATATTATATCTATAGTATATACTATATAATAGTTATATATATATAATATATATATATTATTATATATATATTATATATATATATATATTATATTTAATTATTATATATATATATATATATATATATATATATATAGATTGATTCTTATGTGATGATATGCCAATGTTTTGGACTCGTACAGAAGTGTCATAAAAGTACGATAATAGCAACCATCATTTTATACTTAAAAAAAAATATTTCTAAAAAAAGGAAATCTGTGAGTTCAAGAAATACTATATATACTTTTTAATGACATATAATATTACAAAGAAAATTTAACATCGCTTTATTTACTTTATCTTAGGTTACACCTAGCAGTATTGTAGCATACTTAAACTTAACTAACTTACTTTAACTAACTTACTAAATAATTTTATATCACTAAAAAAAATTGTGAAAGTGAAAAAATGATTCTTCAAATGACACTTTTGTACGAGTCAAAAACACTGGTCATATCATCTACATAAAACGCATATATATATATTACTATATAATAATATATATATATATATATTATAATTATCAATTATATATATATAATATATTATATATATATATATATCTAATATATTATACTATATATATATATATATATATATATTATATATATTAATATATATATTGGTTATTGGTTGGCATATAACAGAAGAAAATCTGTAGCCTTTTGGACGAACTTACTTAGAAAAAGTTTCAGTAATGCATTCTTGCCTACATATCTTCCAATTGTTTCAAAAAGAAAAAATACGGCTTATTTTAAGACGAACATATTGAATATAGTGCAAGCGAAGAGTGTACGACATACTTGTAAACTTTTTCTTACATCGAAATGGTTTGTTTTTTATTATTAATTATTGAGAACTAACATATATATATATATATCTATTATAGTATAATTAATCATCTAATAACATCATGAAATGCAGGATAATGAAATTACATATATATATATATATACCCGATATACTATATATATATATATATATATATATATTATAATATATATATATCTATATCTATATATATATTATTATGATAATAATATCTAGCCTCCCGAAGCAACATGCATGTAACTAAGAAACTATAACAGCTTACAGGAAATTAAATATCATTTTATTAAGCAGGAGACATTTTATTAATGAATTTAAAAAAATCAACATAAAATAACGCTCTTGAAAAATTTAAAATTGTTAATAATGGAAAAGTAGATTATAATTATCTCGAAGTACCGAGAAAGCGCTCCAAGTTGCCAAATGTTGATTTTTTTTAAACTAAAGACACTTATTGGAAATAAAGTATCATCAATATAAAGGTCAGTCCTGCCCGCTCTGTCCACGTCGATCGATAATATTATCGTAAAGAAAATAAAAATTGACATTTTTTTCCTACAGGAGATAATAAAAAAAACAATATTTGTAACTCTTGCTTCTTGCTCTACTACTGCAGAAATGGAAGGTTACTCGAGATCAGACGCTGCAAGACCTAAGATGATACTATATTTAAGGTGTTATTATAAATATTTTGAATAAAATACTTTTCTTTAAAAGTTTTTATGCCTCAATAATTTATGGAATAAACATCAAAATTTATTATTTTCTGTGATATTTGTTATAGTTTTTTAGTTACATGCATGTTGTTTTCGGGATTTACATCTATATATATATAATACGTATATATTATATAGTATTATATATAGTTATATAGTCTATATATATATAGTAAATATATAATAATTATTATATATATAAAGTTCATATTAATATATATATTATATTATATACTCTATAGCCACACAAAGTTACTTATCGCCACAATTGACTTCAGGTGCTGCTAATGATACATAAATGATGTTATAGGGACGAAAATCATTTTTTTCCCTTGGTATCCTCATCTGTGACATAAATATTAAACTATGTTTATTGCACTTGTTTTAAGATTAACGGGTCCTATATTTATGCACACTACTTCAAACTGTCCAAACCTTATGAAGAAAAAACATAGTTATCAACTAATTAAAGGGAAATGATGACAAAATTAATATTATATAAGAGGTTGTTAACACTTGCATTTAACACAAATTCTGAATATTAATTTATAATCAAATTTATCACGTTTATTTTTTATTTCTTTAACAGACCAGTTCATAATAAAAGATACTTATTGGTTGAATGCAAAAAGCGTAGTGACGATGATATACCTTACTCTTTATCCTCAATATCTGATAATTTATCTATATAACCAATTTAGGCTTGTAAATATCTGAAAAACAAGTAATAGACTATAGTGTCAGTATATAAAGATAAGGTTGTAAGTAAATAAAATGAATATAATTTTTAAATATATATTATGTTTTTAGGAATGTAAATATTTAAATAGCACTGATTGTATATGATATAGAATATTATAATTATATAAATATATAAAGTTGCTAAGAATTAGTGGAGAGATGTATTTCAGAAAATAAAGTATTTATATTTAAGTTAATGTGACATTCAGTGCTCTCATTTTGTATATTAAGGTATACCTACTTTAAATACTTATATAAATGATTATAACATATATATATATATAATTATTATATATATATAATATATTGTATAATTATGTGTATATATATATTAGTAGTTAGTTATATATAGATATATATATAATATATAGTGTATTATTACTTGATGAGTTATATTTTATTATATATATATTTAGCTTATAATATAATAAATATATTTATAATCATATATATACTACATGTGTATATATGTATGTATAATATTAATTATATATATATATATATATTATGATGAATATATATATATTAATTATATTATATAATATATAATAATATATATATAAATTAGTATATGTGTTATAATTGTATCTGTATCAATATATAATATATATAATATATATAAATATAGTATATAGGTTCATATATGTATTAGTATCTGTGTATAAGATCTGTGCCATATTTTGCCCTAAAATATATATATAATAAAAATAATATATATAATATATCTATATATATTATATATATATATATAAATATATATATAATAATATATATAGGTATTTAAAATTCAAATATTAAGCCTTTCTCATTTTACTATACTTGATACTTATTTTTTCATGAACAATTCTCGTTTCTCTCACAATGATAACTTTGCACTATTAATTTACATGTGTTGTGATTTAGATAGAATAAGTATCTTAAAAGAACTTTACCAAAAATATATGACATTGTATAACCTAAGCTTTCACCTCAGACGCGCGAAGGCCTCTTCGGTATGGAAGAATTACTTGATGGTTGAAGTTCGAGAAGAAGATCAATTTAGTTGGTGTTTTATTTTTTTATTTTCTTTGTTATGCTATTTGATGAAAAGGTTTCATGATGTGCTGCAGCTGCCTCTTCTTGCTTTCTCTTCTCTTCTTCTATCTCTCTCATTCTCCTACTCTCTTCTCTCATCCTTCTAGTTCCTATTATCCAGTTATTATTAACTAGTAAAATTTTATTCGTCTTCTCTCTCTCCTCCTCTCTCCTCCTCTCTCTCTCTCTGTACTCTCTCTTCTCCTCTCTCTCTTCTCTCTATCTCTCTCTCTTCTGTCTTCTTCGTCTCTGTGATCCTAGTTCACAAGTGTGTGTTATTGTAGAAGGAAAGGAAATAAAGCGCAATATTTTTGTTTCAACATTCCTCTTATATTTTGTATTTTTTGGGTTCCCCAAAATCAATTAAAATACCACATAAAGTATTATAAATCGACAACTAATTCATTTATTATTATTATCTATTATTATATTATATTATTATTATTATTATAATTATTTTATTATAATCATTCTATATTATCTTCATTCATTATTATCAATTGGTGGTTCAATATTTTGATTGTGGTCATGTTTATTATTTAATTAATATTATGTTAATTTATTATTAATTATTATATTTATTTGTATATTTCTATTATATTGCATTAATTTTAAAGTGACTTTTATTTGTCGCTATTATTTATTATTTTGTGTTTGGATTTTTATTATTCTATATATAGTATAAATTAAAATATATGATTGATTTAATTTATACGAAAAATTTTGTAAATTATTATCTATTATTACGTAGTAACATTATGATTATAATACTTTTTAGCAGTAATATTGATCTTAACCTTATATATAATATAATCCGGGTATATATTTATATATATATATATAATTATATATATATTGGTATGGCCTTGATAGTAATATAATGAGGTTGATCGTCTTGTTAAATGATATTTGAAGATTTCCATTATTAACAATTATCAATGATTTAGTTTTGATAAATAATATATGTATGTATGATAAAACGTATATGAGTAGTAATGTATACTAATGTGGTTTTATATAGATGTAATATTAGATAGACTATGAATGTATAATAGTATATATAAATATTGTAAAGAATTTTAATGTGGATCCAATTAGAGTTCAGTATAGTAATATCATATGTGTCGTTTGACTATTTTACGTCTCATCTCGCCAGTATTACTAATTTACGTATACTCCTTACCTCCCTAATGATTTTAACGTGAGTTAAAATATAGGTTGCTTAGTAGTAGCTCTGCACTAAAGTGTTAAGGAATGATGAATCAGTAGTATTTATATCTGCTAATAATGGTGAGACAGTTATAGTATATTCGGTTCTTTAATGTGTACTTAATAGATAGGTATTTAATATATATATTATTTTATTATATAAAGAGTATGTTAATTATTATAATTAGTGTTTTTGTTTTGCAGATAAAAAACATTGTGAAAAATGCTAAAGAATTGAACTAAGTTCTTACAACATTTATTATGTTCACCTTGCCATGATAAGTATATTATTTAATATTATATAATACAGTCTCGTGCATAACTTATATGTGAGTATTATTAAAATTTTCTGAGAAACTTTTACTAACAAAAAATGTAGTAATAATTCTTCTTTTTTCGTTATACTTCTTAGCATTTTATTTATATATTGTTTGCAACGAATGTTTGATTTGTTGTTTTTGAATACTCAAATTATTAGAAACGTTTCATGACTACACACAAGACTTATTGCCTTTAATGATGGCATACTTTATTTTTTTTATTATTTTTTTAGTTAATTGAAACTATCTGGGTAATGGAGAGATTTATATATTATATAATCCAATGAAATCATATTTTATCCATCAAGAAATATTTTCCATAGATAAAATATGCGTAAATACTATATTAATCATATACTAATAATAAAATTATTTAAAAAAAAGAACAACATACGTCACTCTTGTTGCTCTTTACTACTAATGTTGAAATAATTATTCAATTTGCACTTTAGTTAGTAAAGGCGATCTAAACTTTCTGCACTAGTTTCAATTATATGCTAATCTAACTAATAACTTTTAATAATATAGTAAACAAAGTTTTGTTTTTAAATTATGAATTATCTAAAGGCTTCATTGTATAATATAGTGATTTAATGAATAAGATTATAACTTTTTTTTAATTTTTTAACTTACCTTTCCTTCACTAAATAATAATGCCATACTTACAACCACATTATACCATATTACTTACTCTAATTTAACGAACACCCTATTCACTATTTCAATTACGAAATTATTACTATATTATTGTCATATATATTTATTAAATTCAGAGTTTGATGAGGACGTGTTAACTTTTTTAATTTACTTCATCACAATTAATATATCCAAGTTACAGGGCTGTACATTAATATTAATAAAATACAACGTAAAGTTCTCAAGCTGTATTATAAATATTATGTACCCAACAGAAATAGACATAATAATTCAAGTTTCATCAAGACAATTTAGGAAATTACATCCAACTCATCGCAACAGTTATTTAAAATAATATATAAGTATTCTGTGATTATATGTCTGATCACCAGACGGGTAGCGCAGCAACCATTTTTCAATGAGCTATATTAGGGAATAATAACTTGTAATTTATCAGCTTTTTCAATGATGGATTGTGATGATGTAGGAAGAATTATTTTGTAAATAAATCAAGTCGCTTCCAGGGATGGGTATCGGGAATAAACCTTAAATTTGATTTGGTAGTGATATTGGCTTTAGCCTCATTTGTTTGTTAAAATGATCGAATCTAATCAATTAGATCATCCAATTTGTTTACTTTTTATTACATGAAATTGTGAGGATGAATTAATATTGTATAAGGTATGTCTGACAAGTAACCTTTTCTTCCCATCTAAAATCGATTTAAATTTTATCTGATCAACTGGAACAAATGGCAAATAATTCTTCTGTTCCTCTACTCAACACTTCTTTTGTACATTTTGCAAACTTTATAAAATGTCTTCCAAACTTTTTGATTTCTCTGCTCTCTTCCTTCCCCGCTGCTTGTTCTCTGTTTCGGTATACTGTTGTTCCTTAACTTCGTGCGTAAAGAGTCACTTGCAGGAATAACGTGGTGAATGCATCAAACTTTTTCACAATACTCAGAATCATTCCAGACAGTAGATAACGTGGTGCCAGAGCTATTCCCCCTCCCCTTCTCTCTTCCTCCTTTCTTTCTCTCTAAGCCAGTATTTTTCTATTGGCTATTTTATTTCTCTGGAGTCTGTATGTCTAAACACTAATGTGTTAGTCGAGTAAGTTGAGCCTGAAGCCCCAATAATAGTCCTCCTGTTGTACCTGCAAAACTTGTGCTTCTATGAGCTTGTCCACTTTGCTTTAGGATAAAACTGCTTTCGCTCCAATTATCTGTAGGACCTGCATCATATGTCGACCTTTATCTCTCCTGTGAAGATTGCAATTGATTCCAGTCAATCGTTCACTATCGCCTAAACCTCTATTGTCTTCATAAAGTATAGGAATCATATTAGATTGACAAGAAGATTTAGAAACATCTTAAGTCGTTCTCTTTTTCTACTCACTTTACCTACTTGATTGCCAGCAAATGGCTATATGTAAAGGACCAGCTCGAGCTGAGGAGAGTCTTCTTATCCTTTCTCTATCAGCGTATTGCGTCCTCTGCTCATTCTATGCGATTGTCCGGTGAATCTTTTTTTTGCTGTGATGCATAGACATATCGAAGGCTTTCGATAAACTATCTAAATTTCCAACTTTCGGTTTTTATCCTTTAGAGGATAATAAAAACCCATGAGTCGTAAGATATCATTCATTTGTTAATTCTTTAAAATTATTGCATCTAAGGTGTCTATCTCTTTAAATTCTGGTTATGTTAAAAATAACATTATGAGGTTCGTATCCCTCGATTTTGGAAACTTACTTATCTATGCCATTATTAGAGATGATCTCCTTCCACTCTTAGGTTGTTATTCCACCACTTTTATTACTCCTTGCCCGTTTGAAAGAACAACGACTAAAATCTAAACAGATACAGATAAATGATGTAGAGAGAAGAGTAACTTATTTTGAAAGCAACAGACTCTCTGATACTTTGTCCTCTATACCGATAGTGATGTGTTAAAGAAGGATGAGTATGTTTCAAATAGCTACAAAAAAAAGTAATCAAGCTTCTTCAGTCTAAAATCTACATTGACTATAATCTTTCACACAATTAAAATTACAATTAAATTTATCTTTTCAATAACTCAACTCTGACCTACTTTATTGTTAGATTGGTATATTTTTTCTTTTCTCGTGATCTTTATTTAAAGAATGGTCACATCATGTTATTTTTAACATCATTTATAGAAAATGACTGTTCCAATGTCTTCATTTGGAATTTCTTTCAAGCATCTTCATGTTGCATAGTACTCTGAAATTGGGGCGCTTTAGTTGCATCGGCCATTACTTTTCTGGGATATAAGATAGAAAAAATAATGCAATCAGCTATCACTTCTTTGCGTAGCCATGGACTTTCTTATTCAAAATGATGATTCTTTTACAGCTAATGCGAAGGTTTAGCAATTTACAAGAGCTACAAATGAGTGGATGAAAAAGATCGGTGAAAGATTGGAGAGTCGGAAATCACAACGACTTATCGATTTCAAAATAATATAAACAATAAAAAAAAATACGTACGAGGTAAATGGCATTAGGTCCACACTCAAACTTTACTACTCTCACTAAATTAACTCTCTCCAAATTATTCAAAAGGTATCCTTCAAAATAATATAACAATAATCTCATGGAAATATTTTATCGGAATAACTACATAAAGACTGGATTAAGGAAATATGTCCAGTCATAGAATAGTAGCATCACACTTACATTTTGGAGCAGTTCCTGCGACTACACCTAATTATACAAGTTCATTCTTCCTATTTACTCCTCCTCAACCTCTGTGTAACAGCCGCCAATATACTTCACTCGCTATGCTCAATTCTTACATTACACATACCGACTGGTAAAAAGTTTTGGGTCGTACCCAAAATTTATCTTAAGTTATCAGCAATCATCAACAGTTTAAATTTCTATTCATATCCCCCACACATAACAACCCACACGGGTACTTATGGCATTTAAAATTTAATATAATGGAAGCATGTCCCGGCTTATAAAATTTGGCCCTTGGAGTTTCTAATGTTTTAAAACCTAATGCAATTTGGGTAAGGCAACTGGCCTCCATATACCGCCAGCACAGTGTGATGGTTAGATATATGTTGCTGTCGTATTTTTTATCAAAGATAATATTAATATAAAAAAAGTTAATATAACAAATATAATAAGGGACAAAATCACTCAACAAAATACATATATTTAAAAAAATAAATTAATGAAAAGTAATTACGGCCTAAAAATATTATAAATCAGTAAAAGGAATAATAACTTACTATACACACCACTTAAATAGGGCCTAGGATTAAATATAATACTTAACCTTAATTAACTACTACTATACTACTACTTAATATAATATAACTTAACTTAATATAACTTACTTACGATACAAGGAACCAAAGATCCAAAATCAATCAAAATAATTATAAAAATAATTAAATAATAAAAATTATAAAATTTAAAATAAATAAGGCCAGAAATCATGAGGAAAGGTAATATTGAAGTAAATAATGATGAATATAATAATAATGAGATAATGATAATAGTAATTAAAATAATCAAATAGATCATGCACTTTCCTACGATTAAGATAATTTATGGATATATATAATTAGTATTAAAAATTGAGTACTAGTCCTCAAAGATATGTAAACAAAATGTATTTAGTTTTAAACTGAAGTTACATAATGAGAGTGCCGAGTCAATAAGACTCACATTGCTTTAATAATAAATAATATAGGTGCATATGAATCAACGTAGCTCTATTATACTATTGACCCTAACTACTAGCTAACGTCATACCAGTCTTAAAATTATTTTTCACTTTAAATCTAGATGTATAATGATATTCCATTTTTAGAAACCTTCCGGCCTGTTATGAAATGATTAATACTAAACAATTTTCGTAGGGGATACCTCGAACAGCGATAAATAGTGATAATGAGATCGCACCAATAATAATTCAATACCAATAAACATACAAGCAATTGGATAAATATATAGAGTAAACCATAATATAATAGTTTCAAAATAATAGGCTATAAGATAATAATACGTCCTATCGGACCCATGCTACCAATCACTGTCGAGCTTTAAGATATCCGTCTGACTGTTGCTCTGCTCCGATCTTCCTGCGCTCTTCTCAGGAAAGAAAGGATAGAGCTGCCAAAATATTAATCTACTCGTACTCCAACCTACACACATACATTCTACCACTTAATTCGCAACCTTTCAAACACATTTAAGTCAGAAGTAACCTAATTTCAGGTTGGACTCACAAATTCAATATTTACGTTCTTATTATGACAATTTTTTGATAAATTAAGCTTCACACTAATTTGAATTGATCAACAAATTGATTTGAAATGGCGAATAACTCAGAGACAGTCTATTAATATGAGGAACTAAAATACAATAGGGATGATTCTTATAAATACAACTTATAAAACGCCACGTACTATGTATGCAAATGTGGGGAATAAGAGGACTTAAGGAGTTATTTCCGTCTAAGGTAGTGGAAGGTGAAAAGAAGGATCTCTGGTTGTCTCGGATCCGGAAATAAAGAAAGGTAGTAGGCCCTTATGACTTAGTGCCGAAACAAGATACGAGCTAACACGAGTATTACCAGAGTGGAACTAGCGTCTCATCACCGAACCCTCCTTCGAAAATGAATTAGCATGAAAATATTAAAGTTTAGATGGAAAGTGGACGAACAGGTTTGAAATACTACTGTGGAAGGATTAGGAACTTACAATATGTAGTGAATTTTGAAAAATAACATGTTTATTATGATATGAGCACCCTTTGGTTCTCGTTTCTCATTCAAAGCTTTATAAATTCATGTTGTAAGTCTCTGTGATCTTTCCTTAATCGAATGTTATTGTTATATAACTATTTGATTAACAACATGATTTTGATATCACCAAATCTTGTATATCACAAATTTTTACGAATATTTCCTGTTGCGGTTGTCGTGGCAGGTCAGGAACGCAGGTTGGTAGAAAAGATGTTTACATTTCTTTAGATTTTTCAAAACTAACCAAGATTTAGGTTTTTCCCTTTTATAATATGAGCATTGCTGTTGGTTTTATTTTTCTACGATCGTTTTATAAGGTCCGTAATCTTGGTGAGAGGTTCTACGCCTCGTTGATATTGTTGAATACATTTAAAATTATATTACCAAGCAGAATATTTATAGTATCTCTTTTATTTTAGTTACGGGGTATCAATAACCGAACCAACCGTGTTTACTGTTTCGTAAATATAGTTCTGCCATGAGAGAGCGGTTTGCTGATGGAGAGTACCTCAAGAGCTAGTATTAAAACCAACTTATACAACTTAATTAATCACTAGGACTTTTGGTCCTTTCTGGCTGGAAGATGAAAGGGCTTGTTCTGAGCGAAAGCCGTGTTAGAGACTGTTTTCATATTCTTAGCTCCAGAAACGGGATCAAACTTATGAAAAAATCTCTGTGGGACAGATGCCTGATTCTGAGTTCGGAGCGTTAGCCGAAGTGCTGAACAAGTGACGTGAATTCGCGAGAGTGTGTGTTCTAAAACATCTTATAAACCAGTTCTGCGTTGCGCTCATCATACAATGTACGCTGGGCCTCTCAGCATAGGCGATGGTTACTCTCTGATGAAATTGGTCCAGAACCATTACTTATGCTTCCAATGGATAACTTCCGCCATTATATGGCATGAACATGTATCTTGTAACAAGGTCTAACCTATCGTGTGGCCTATTTGCCTACAGTTTACACACCACTTTCAATAATAAATGGTAGAGTAGTTAAAAAGTTTCCAACATGTGGTGGAATGTGTACGTTAGAATTTGGGCGCAGTGATTCTGCTGATCCAGGTTCCTGGAGGAGAGGAAGACCAGCACGATTGGCAAATTAGGGAGGGGCAACTCGGGCCGCTGGACGGTACTTATTTAGGTAAGAGAGGCTGAAATTCTAGTTTTTCTCGTATTCAAAGTATTAACAATTGTTTCTTTGTTGTCGTGTGTAAAACTATATCACTTTAAGGGAAATGCCCCACTCAGGTCTCAGTGGGATAAGTAACTTAAGTGCGATGAATAGGGGTTTATAATAGTACTAAATTTAGTATGATATCTCTTGCAGATCACGGGTGTAAATTATTTTGCTTTCAGTGCCAATATGTCACAATTTTAACTATCTCGGGAACTTGTAGGAAACTTCTTATGTAACTTTCCGTAAATGGTTTTTTATGCTACGGTCCTGTTTTCTCCTATTTGACATTGAGGACCAGAGGCTCGCTCGAACAAAGTGAACGGCTATCTACACCTTCCTTATGCATGTTACGAGCTAACCAACCAAAAGTCTTAAGTCTTGTTTCATGCATTATTCAACCTATAGAAAGCCAAGTTATATAGGAGCTCCCAGGGCTATTTTTTTATGTCCTTGGAAGTGGAGCATTGTATTAATATTCAGTCGATATGATTTATTTTGATCGGAGGAGAATAGGGACTCTGTGCGATAATATTATAAATAGCAAGTTTTTCTAGTAGTAGGTATCTACATAAAGGATGAGATTTTAATTTTTCAGGAAACATTGAAAGTGATACTTTAGTTTAAGAGATATATCAAAGTATTTGGTTAACCATCATTGAACTTTTTCAATAATATTTAATAGTATACACTAAATATCAAGTAAAATATGTTTGTAATCACTAACATGAAAAGTCGTATTATTCTCCTTATTCAATATAAACTTTGAGATCTTTTAACTAATTTCAGCGAATTAACTTCTCTGAAGCTTTTATTATAATATCAATTATTGGGCTTCATGATATGCAGTACGAATAGTTTATTCGTTATTCGAGTGTTTTCAGTAAGTATATCGTTTATTTCATCTAACTTTTTAGTTGGCGAATTATTTCAATTATTTTTATAGTAATTCTTTTTCTTACTCCATTCATACCTCTCTTACTTCCATTGCCTTAACCCTTTTAGGCCTTTAATAAGTTTCCTTTTTCACTTTTCACTATTTCCTCGAGTAATATTAATCTTAATTATATAAGATGTAAATATGTGGAAGCAATAATTATATTGGTTATTTATAATAAAGGTTCATACTCTTTTCATCCACTTATGTTTGATGATAAAAGGCCAACTCGACAAGCTACGGAGTAGTATGAGTTATTAACCTGATTATATATATAAATTTTATATTAAAGTACCCTTGCGTAATGTTAAGCTTTGATATAGTTTTTGGTGAGAAAATATTTAATATTTATATTTCATTATTTAGTACGACTATGTTATGATTAAAAATTAATTTCGAAACAAGAATTTCACACTGTAAGTGTATATATTAAGGAACTTCCGCTTCTTCCATTGAGGCTAATCTAGCTTAGGCTACGAAAACGAGACCTCAATCACCGTAGTTCGTTGGAAGGGGTTGTGATTTTTCTGAATGTTTCAGCTCGTCAGTAGATCCCAATTTTTCATTCGTTATTTCAGACTAACTTTTACGTCGAATTCTTTTTATAACAATACCCTTCTAGCCTGGATTTTTTCATTTTTGATTAATTTTGAACATCGGAAATCTTTGTAACGTTAATAAATTTAGACTTCTTTGCTATTGCATTTCACGAATATTGAAGTTTTTATCGTCATTTGCTTTGTGTTATATGTTGTTTTTATGAGTTTCTGACATATTGATAATGTTATATCAATATATATCATATAAATCTTTTATTATCTCTCGTGAGTATGAATGAATATTATACTGTAGTACTCTTTTAGAAGGACTTTTCTGTTAAGAGGACATATAATAGGCCCGATTTATTTGCTTCGTCTATAATAATTTTCTTCTTACATACTAGGCTTAGATATGAATAAATTGCAAGCTTATATATGAGAAAGGCCAATCTCGAAAGAATCGTAATTACTAGCTAGCCAGAGTTGACTTGTACGATTATCATAAAAAAGTATAATAGCAGAATAGCAGAGAGATTACATTCTTGAGTTAGGATATATGTAAGATTACATATATTTTTATTTGATAAATATATAAATTAGAACTTTGCTATTTGATTCAGCAAGAACAGATAGAGCATTATTATTATCAATTAATATAATGTTATATAAATTCCTAACTTGTTGCATTCTTCTAAATATTTTAATGTAATATATATATATTTAATTATCCTAATTGTTTTTAAATAGATTGCATATATTTTGCGGCGGATCTACTTGGAATAATATATTAAATCAAGGTTTCCTTATTATATAACAATATATAATTAAAAAAGATAACTAGCTAACTATATATTAATATCATACTAAATATTTGCCGATACAACGTGGCGTCTAAACTCAGATAAGTATCTGCAGAAATCAAATCGAAACGAGAACGCATCAATATCTCAGGCCTGGCATCTTTCATACCGTTTAAAATGCCTTACTCGGTTCACAGGATAAAAGATACTAAAGTGTCGCCAGCTTCTGAATGGTTCCTTGGCTCTGAGATACGGAAGCCGGTAGTCTAGTCTATTTCACTCGCCCCGTTTTTCTGCCGTTAGATTATTTGATCTCAAATAATGCCTTAAAGTTTCGAGAAGGCCGTACGGATAATATTGTGTATACCGTTCTCTGATCTATTTGTTTACCCAAGCTATTCCTAAATAAGTCTCAAATCATCATTTTTTATTTGAGAGCCACAGATTTCTAATTTGGCGATTTTGCAGGATTAAACTAGTATGTAGGAATAACTTAACCTCATTCAGTACCTTTCTCCAGGGAGGAATTTGTGTGGCTCCATCCGTCGGTCTCTGTGTGAATTCAATATGTTTCACTCCATAAGCTTGAGTATTCGGGAGGCCTGGTAGGACTGTATCAATGTAAGCTGTGATAAGATTAAACGGAGTCGGTCAAGTTGAGAGCCAAAGGACCCAACCCATATATAGGGAAGGTTCCTGTTAGTGGTGTCGATCGCGTACGTTTCTGAATCCTAGATAGAAATACCTAGAGAAGTTTTCCCCTCCGCTTGAGGATGAGGGCGTTATGCCCGGTGTATGGTGAAGGTGTAACTTTTAAATGAACGTTTAGTTAAAGTTAAGTCTGGGGCAATGGCCTACTGTAGTATAGAAAATGCACTCTCGCGCCCTACCTCCCTACAGGTCAAATTCTGATTGGGATGGAGGTATTTCCTACGTCAAGTGGTTAGTGAAAAGACGCTCCCCCTAGCAAGGCTTTTGATATCGCATACTTGAAACTATAGCTGCGCGAAGTTTCCATCAGACTATTACCTACCTTACAGTCACAATTGTGTGCTAGTTTTCTCAAACAACGGAGATTCCCATTGTTGCCTTGTTTTTTAACGCGTTATCATGTCGTGCTTGAGGGAACAAACTATTCGTATGCCACACCTACACTTCCTGCTGTAAATGTTAAAAAGAAAAGAAAAGAACA
>JABUQX010083973.1:17500-21726 GCA_015478945.1 Trachelipus rathkii | reverse complement strand
TAATTGGTCTTTTAAAATATTATATAAGCATCCTGATTTTACGCACTCTCATAGGTAAGCTCTCCTCTAGGATATGTTTTTAAATTTTTCTTTTTCACTTAGTAACTCTATTAGGAAATCTAACATTAGTCGGCTAGCGGATACGTAAGGATGGGATGTAGCGTGCATGTTCTTTAAGATCTATCAATTTTGTATGGCATCTTGGTATAGAGTTTCTCATGGATGTTAATGTCTGAATTTAATATTCTGTACACTTCTTTCTCCGTATTTGGTGATCTGTTCCAACTTGAGGATCAATAAAGCTTATGAGGTTAAGAGGGCTGCTGAAAAGCAATGAATCGTTCACAATATTAGGATTCTGTTGGTGCAGTTGTTGTTGCTGATGTGAAAGAGGTTGTAATGTCATTGCATTTGGCTGGTTAAATATCTGCGTATTATGGGGAGATAGTAGAATGCATGAAACTGTGATGTGGATTTTGGCGCAGATGTGCCGGCAATAACTGGCCCATATGAGGTTTGGAATGATGAATCTTGAGGAAAACTGAATTCTGTTACAGATTGCTGTATTATATACTTCCATTTTCTCATACTCATTCATATGGAAGCTACAGCAACCTCTTTCATTGTGGGACAACCACTTAATATCAGTGGAGCTATACGGAGAAGAGTTAATGGGAGAATACCCCTCCTCCTCTCGTAGTAACTTCTTTTTATTTTTTCAGATTTTTATGTTGAGGGAGAGTTTTTAATGATGTTTCTATAACGGCGTAGCTTTACCTTCTGAGGTTTGTTTAAAGGAACATTTCCTTTTATAAGATTTAAACAGACTTCACATACACACTGGATGAATTTCTCATCCTCACCAATTAGTTTACGTTTTTCAGAAGGTTTCAGCTTTTTAAATTTTTTTATAAGAAGAGTTAAATACTTTGCAACTAGAGCACTCATTATTCAGGTATGTATACAGTTTCTATCTCAAAGGGAAGAATGTTAGTACGGAGCAACACTCTGTGCGTGTTTTTGGGGTGAAGTTCACACATCAAATAACCGTTGAGGGATCGAAGTAACCTTATTATTTTTAAGAACTCTTCCTATTGAAGGGGAAACAATTTTGAGTTGCCAATACATTAATTTGACTCATGTCTCTTCTCTGACCAAACAACAGCAAATACTGTGGTGTTTAAAGAAACACTTCGCATATGGCTTGCTTTGATGAAAAATTATTCTGCGTTATGAAAAACACAAAGATATTTAGATGGTGAGAATAAACTGTGGAACGCTTCTGCTTATTTACCAATTCAATTTGTGCATAAATCATCTATACAATAAATTTGTGTCCGATGTATATTCGCTCAGCGATCTAATATCTATATGCCTTCATGAAATTAAATCACATCTTTTATATTCTTTAAATTTTCCTTGGATAAACATTATAACACCATATAATTTTAACAGGTTGTTGTCAAAATGTTCCATTCCCTTTTAAAAATATTTAATAATAGAAAGTTTTTTACCACATCCTGTAGGTCCAGCTACAAGACATGTAGCCGGACTTCGGAACGTAAATTTCTCCACATCCATACTGTTAAGTGGAATAATGCAATTAATGAGATTAATTAAAGCTTTAATAAATTTTCGTACAGTTGTAGTAAATATAAACATTTTATTAAAATAAAATGTTTATATAACAGAAACTCTGTGTGTTTTTATTCTTACATTAAAAAAAATAAAAAAAAGTATTAAAACAGAAAATTAAAAATAGAAAATTAATAAATTTAAAAGTATTTAAAACAAAAATAAAAAATATAAAAGACAACATAATGTAAAGCATTGAGTTAAAACAGTAAAGCAGAAAGTTAAAAGCAGTAAAGCAGAAAGTTTAAACAGTAAAAGCAGAAAGTTAAAGCAGTTAAAGCAGGAAGTTAAAGCAGTAAAGCAGAAAGTTAAAGCAGAAAGTACAGTAAACAAAAGCATACTAATCCCCTAGGTAACACCTCTATTATTTACTGGATTTACTGCTTTAAGGTATTTAATGTTAATAAATATATGAGTTAAAGCAGTAAAAACATGTGAGTTAAAGCAGTTAAACAACTTGAGAGAGTTTTTTTTTTTTTAAAGCAGTAAAGCAGAAAAATTAAGCAGTAAAGCAGAAAGTTAAAGCAGAAAGTTAAAAAGTTAAAAAGCAGTAAAGCAGGAAAGTTAAAGCAGTAAGCAGTAAAACAAAAGCATACTAATCCCCTAGGTAACACTCTATTGATTTACTGATTACTGCCTTAAGGTATGTAATGTTAATAAATATATGATGTTAAGCAGTAAGCAGGTAGTTAAAGCAGTAAAACATAGTTTAAAGCAGTAAAAATGAGTTAAAGCAGTTAAAGCAGTAAAACAAAAAGCATACTTAATCCCTAGGTAGTTACCGGTGATTTAACACACTCTATGATTTACTGATGTTACTGCTTTAAGTTATGTAAAGTATATGTTTTTAATAAAATTTCGTACAATTGTAGTAAAAATGAAATGACTCATAGTATATTTTGAACTAAATTCTTTGAATAGTTTTACATTGATATCATATTCTTTCGTTCACGCGGGAATTTTGCGTCTTGCGGGACGCACGCGCGGGCGGTTACGCGGGAAAATATTTGCGCCTTTGCGGGCGCAGCGACGGGCGGTCTTCGCGACGGTGTTCACCTGCGGACGCGGACTCGGATTCGGAAACGTTTGCGGTCACTGTCTCAAAACTGTGTAACCTCTTTAGATAGTATATATTCTGTCATGCTATAAAGTGTTATAAAAATACCTAACTTTCTTATTAGACCCATTGAAAGTGATTGTAAATGTACACCATTCGATTCCTCATACCTTATTACCTAGGGGTAGATACCCATATAGGGCTATTCTAGGCTCAGTGGAGGCTAGAAAAGGCTGAAAAAAAAGTGGCACTTCAGTTGGCACTATGTGGCCACTCACTTTGCACTATTGTGCACTCACTTGGCACTCATGGGCACTCATTCACTTGGCACTCACTTGGCAGTCACGCTGGCACTCACCTGGCACTCACCCTTGGCACTCATCTAATACTCAATAGAACACTAAATAGAACATCCCTAGGTTACTTCTTACGTGATTGGGAGCCATCAAAAGCCATCAAGTATGCGTGGGTCAAAATTGGGACCCCATGGTATATGGCCAAGTAAGGCCGAAATATCACGGTCAAACAAAATGTTAAGACATCAAAAAAAGGGTAAGTCCCAAAGGAAGGACAAAACATTACCGTGGGTCCAAAATGACCCATGGAAGACCAAAGGGTTGGTCGTGTGTTTGTACGTGAGTATAGTGTAAATGTAAGTTGTCTATGGGTAAATTAAGTGTCATAGTGAATGTATGTAGAAGTGCATAGTGAATGTCTGTATAAGTGTAAGGGTGGTGTGTGTGTGTGTATGTTGTGTGTGTGTGTGTGTGTGTGTGATGTGTTGGGTTTGTGTGTGCACGCGCACGTGTGTAGGTGTTCAAGTTAGGGTAGGTCCATACATGCGTACAAGTTAGGAACGAAATATGTGATGGGTGGGCCACGAGTGGGCAAAAAATTGGCGTGGGCAAAAAAATGACCCATGGTATATGGCAAGGTTAAAGCCAAAATATCATGGTCAAGCAAGGTTAAGACATCAAAAACGGAGGCTAAGCCCCTAAAGGGTGCCCTAAAATTTAACGTGGGCAAAAAATGACCCATGGTATATGGCAAGGTTAAGGCGAAATATCACGGTCAAACAAAGTAAAGACATCATCAAAAAAAGGCTAAGCCCCTAAAGGAAGATCAAAAATTACCGTGGGCCAAAAATTGACCCATGGAAGACCAAAGGGTAGCCAAAAATTAACGTGAGCCAAAAATGACCCACGGAAGATCAAGGGGTACCCAAAAATTACCGGAGGCAAAAAAATTGTCCATGGTCGAAAAAATAAGGGGGGCAATACTAACAACTGGTGCTGACGCAACCGTTTGGCGCAACCTTCTTCGAAGGGTTGCCAAAAATTAGGGGTTGCCAAAAAAAATTAGGGTTGCCAAAAAAATTAGGTCTCAAAAATAGGGGTACTCAAAAAAATTAGGGGTTTCTTCAAAAACATTCAGAGGTTCTTCAAAAAAATCGACTTCCCTAAAAGGACAGGTAGGTAAAACATTTGGGCCAAAAATTGACCCATGGAAGACCAAAGGCTTGTCGAAAAAAGGT